>JAXIVJ010019280.1:0-20169 GCA_036785665.1 Chirona hameri | reverse complement strand
CCTACGGCATTTATCTGGGGCGGATGGCCATTCCGGCACGCACACGTCACCACCTCAGCACCCCTGACTCCTCCTACGGCATTTACCTGAGGCGGATGGCCCATTCTGGCCCTCACACGTCCGCCACCCCAGCACCCTGACTCCTCCTACGGCATTTATCTGGGGTGGATGGCCATTCCGGCCCGCACACGTCACCCTACCTCAGCACTCCTCTGACTCCTCCTACGGCATTTACCTGAGGCGGATGGCCATTCTGGCCCCTCACACGTCGCCACCCCAGCACCCTGACTTCTCCTACGGCATTTATCTGGGGCGGATGGCCATTCCGGCCCGTACACGTCACCACCTCAGCACCCCTGACTCCTCCTACGGCATTTACCTGAGGCGGATGGCCCTGCTGGCCCTCACACGTCGCCACCCCAGCAACCCTGACTCCTCCTACGGCATTTATCTGGGGCGGATGGCCATTCCGGACCGCTCACGTCACCACCTCAGCACCCTGACTCCTCCTACGGCATTTACCTGAGGCGGAAACCAGGAGGGGCCATTCTGGCCCTCCTGGTTTCCCAGAACCTGGCGTTACCGGACTCTTTCGAGTGCCCGCCAGATTTCGCGACTTATGGCGCGCGATCCAGCTCACTTCTTGGCATCGCGGAATGGACCCCCCAAAAAAAAACAATCTATCATCATCATCTAACTCCCATTCTCCTGGAAACACAACTTTCTCCTTCCGAACTAAATATTCCCACCGAAACCGGTCTATAACATCTGAGACCTTTGCCATCTTTTGTTAAAAGGGTCTCCTCTTAGTTGAATTCCCATTCAACTCCACCCCCTTTCCCCCCATCACCCGTTGTGCAGCAGACCGTGTCGGCAGGCATATTCCGCACAGGGGCGCGGCTACGTATTGTCTAGGCCTCCTCACAATCTTGTCTATTATTTCCCCACTGTCAGTTTACACCATGCTGTTATCGTCATACCCTCCCTCGTGCGTTGTATCCTATTTGCCCCGGCTCCACGCGCACGGTTGTCTCTGGGCGTGCGTCTGCACGTTTGTATGTAGTGTACGTACAGTATTGCATGCATGATTCCAAGTATGTGGTCGTGTGATGCCTGTATGCCTGTATGCCAGTGTTGCTGCCTGTATGCTATATGCCTGTATGCCTGTATGCCTGTATGCCTGTATGCCTGTATGCCTGTATGCCTGTATGCCTGTATGCCTGTATGCCTGTATGCCTGTATGCCGTGCTGTATGCCTGTATGCCTGTATGCCTGTATGCCTGTATGCCTGTATGCCTGTATGCCTGTATGCCTGTATGCCTGTATTGCTGTATGCCTGTATGCCTGTATGCCTGTATGCCTGTATGCCTGTATGCCTGTATGCCTGTATGCCTGTATGCCTGTATGCCTGATATGCCTGTATGCCTGTATGCCTGTATGCCTGTATGCTTGCCTGTATGCCTGTATGGCCTGTGTGCCTGTGTGCCTGGTGCTTGTATGCTTGTATGCCTGTATGCCTGAATGCCTGTATGCCTGTTTGCCTGTATGTTTGTATGTTGTATGTATGTATGTATGTATGTATGTATGTATGAGTATGTATGTATGTATGTATGTATGTATGTATGTATGTATGTATGTATGTATGCTATGTATGTATGTATGTATGTATGTATGTATGTATGATATGTATGTATGTATGTAAGTAAATGTATGTATTGTATGTATGTATGTATGTATGTATGTATGTATGGTATGTATGTATGTATGTATGTATGTATGTATGTATGTATGTATGTATGTATGTATGTATGTATGTATGTATGATTGTATGTATGTATGTATGTATGTAATGTATGTATGAAGTATGTATGTATGTATGTATGTATTGTATGTATGTATGTATGTATGATGTATGTATGTATGTATGATGTATGTATGTATGTATGTATGTATGTATGTATGTATGTATGTATGTATGTATGTATGTATGTATGTATGTATGTATGTATGTATGATATGTATGTATGTATGTATGTATGTATGTATGTATGTATGTATGTATGTATGTATGTATGTATGTATGTATGTATTGCTATGTTATGTATGTATGTATGTATGTATGTATGTATGTATGTATGTATGTATGTATGTATGTATGTATGTATGTATGTATGTATGTATGTATGTATGTATGTATGTATGTACATTATGTATGTCATGTATGTATGTATGTATGTATGTATGTATGTATGTATGTATGTATGTAGTATGTATGTATGTATGTATGTATGTATGTATGTATGTATGTATGTATGTATGTATGTAGTGTATGTATGATGTATGTATGTATGTATGTATGTATGTATGTATGTATGTATGTGTATGTATGTATGTATGTATGTTGTATGTATGTATGTATGTCATGTATGTATGTATGTATGTATGTATGTATGTATGTGTATGATGTATGTATGTATGTATGTATGTATGTATGTATGTATGTATGTATGTATGTATGTATGTATGTATGTATTTATGTATGTATGTATGTATGTATGTATGTATGTATGTATGTATGTATGTATGTATGTATGTATGTATGTATGTATGTATGTATGTATGTATGTATGTATGTATGTATGTATATATGTATTTATCTGTATAACTGTTAGCGTGAAGAAGCGTCCGCCGGCGTGATACCATTTGTAGTGTATTTGTGGAGTGTGTGTAGTTTATGTTGTGTAGTGTATATTGTGTAGTGTACTATTGTGTAGTGTATATTGTGTAGGGTATATTGTGTAGTGTATATTGTGTAGTGTATATTGTCGTAGTGTATTGTGTAGTGTGGCATTGTGTAGTGTATTTTTGTGACTATAGTGTACCGATCGGGTCGAGTGTTTCTGTATTGGTAATCGGTACTCAGTACTCGGTACTCGATACTCAGTACTCAGTACTCAGTACTCGGCACTTGGTACTCGGTACTCGGCACTCGGCACTCGGCACCTGGTACTCGGTACTCGGCACTCGGTACTCGACACTCGGTACTCGGTACTCGTTACCTCAGGAATGGGTAGCTCAGTAATCGGTACTCACTACTCGGTACTCGGTACTCGGTTATCGGTATATCGGTACTCCGGTACTTGGTACGTGGGTAGCTCGGTACTCGGCACTCGGTCTACTCGGTACTCGGTTACTCGGTACTTGGTACTCGGTACACGGTACTAGGTACTCGGTAATCGGTACACACTTACTCGGTACTTCGGTGACTCGCGTACACGGTACTCGGTACTCCGGTACACGGTACTCGGTACTCGGTACTCGGTACTCGGTACTCGGTACTCGGCACTGGTACACGGTACTCGGTACTCGGTACTCGGTACTCGATACTCGGTACTAGGGTACTCGGCACTCGGTACTCGGCACGGACACCTGGTAGACTTGGTGCTCAGTACTTTTCTTGTATGATACAACAACTGTCCCACCTGAGCAAAATCCACGGGTATTTCCCCTCGTTAGGCTAGCGTCTGACCGTCTGGCCGGACCCCTCTTCGTCCAGGGGAGGGGGTTCATGACGTCATGTGTTTTTGGGATCGGGCGCGTGGGGTCAGTGTCCCAGCGGCCGTAGCGGTGATCGGTGACGCTGGCCGTTGTGGACACTTGTGCGAATTTTTCATGACAGCGATTTTATTCTGGCGTTAATTTTTAACAGCGAGATGAACAGGGACGAAATTGTACATGACCGTGATTTGTATCATACCGCCATATCTTTCCTATAGGAGCAAACAACCATCCCATAATTTCGCGCTTGTTAAGGAGACAGTTAACTGCGAGAATCGTAAACATTCCAACAACAGCCGTTCCTCACTTTCCTTTTCCGTGGGAAATATTTACTTTACTCAGTTAGCTTTGAACTTAATGAAAATACGTTGCTTAACAAAATTAAATTAAAAGTCTTAGCAATTATCGGCGGCTTGAGGGCTGTGTGGAAACAATATTAGCACATACTCGACAATTCGATCAATAAGACCTGTTTATCAAAATCCTCACGACACAATCCCTAAAGATCTGTTTGTATATGCCAAAACGTTGAAATGATGACCCTGTCATCAGACCGATCCTGACATCAAAGATTGCGTAAAAAGGGCTTACAGATTAAATTGCAAATTAACCACAGTGAGTTAATTTGACCAGGATTGAAAATGTCACCAATCAGACCAAATAATCAACCGAACCGGATAATTGAATGGCAAGGTTAAGCAAAAATATCGGTCACCCTGTCTGCTGGCAATCGGGTTAGCCATTCCTGAAATTTTCACGTACGGGTATTTCACATAATTATCACATCACTCGGGTTTTACCAGAAACAGTTGGCCTTCAATATATCAGTAAACATTGTTCACCAAAATAACCTTAAGACCTCGGAACCTTGAATTGAGTATTTCATCACATCTAGCCGCAAAACATTTACAATTACCCTGCCTTGGAAGCATTGAAGTTCACATCATCGCTTGTCCCTACATATATATTTTTACGTTAACATTACTAATTATATTACGTGACTTTCCCCAAGCTAGCGCTCCATCTCATTGATATTCCTTCCTCAATCCATCTTTTCAGTCACATTCCGAATTAGAGTACCTAGGTAATTCACACAAGGCTATATTTACAGAAAATTGTGCACCGATAGTTCAAGTTAATTGTCTCGTGAATTACAATATCATTCGTCTTATAGGCAGCAGTTCGAATAGAGTCAACAAAATTCAGCCAGTCACATCAGTCACATCAGTTCGAACAGTCAACGAGTCAAATAAATCCCATCGGCGACCACCACCACAGCATTGGCACAAGCTCCATAATACGGTTGCAATTTAAAGCACGAGAGTTATAAAAGACGCAAACATAACGTCCAAACCATATCAGAGTTTTGATTTACGTTAGATGTTATAACTAGTCAGGCAATCAATATATGATAATTTTTCAACCATTACACATACTCGCGTAGCATAATTAAGAATATCGTGACTACATGACCAAAACAACATGCCCCAATAGCAGGGGAGTTCAATGATGAGAAGAACAAAACGACGAAGAAGAGAGACAAAAACCGGCCCGAAACTCTGTGCAAATTAAATTTGTATGGTGTTCAGATGCACAACAAATTAACTGACCATGGATTATAAGGAGGGTATAAGGATTGTACAGACATTCCGACCTTACTTGATGTGAAAATGCGGCTACTTTCTCCAGTATGAAATTTATAGAACTAAACAACAGCAAATCTTGAAGGCTGACTTGTGATGGTCCTTGACGCGGCTTCTCTGAGACTAAGGCTCGCGGCGAGGAGCCGCGGCCCCAGCCTGCTTCCGTCCCTACTCACTGCCCCATCTTGTCTCCTCTGAGACTGAGGCTCGCGGCGAGGAGCCGCGGCCCCAGCCTGCTTCCGTCCCTGCTCACTGCCGAACTCTGTTCCTCTGAAACTTACTTGGACTGTTTGGAGGCCTGGGCGCACTATCGGCAATTTGAAGATCGGTCCCGTCCTTGCTGCTCTGCTGTTCGATCTGCCGCCCTTCACCCCTCTTGCAGGCCCTTTTATCAACTTTTTGCTTGAAAAATCAGGTCAGTTGCCAGATTGGCGCCTTGCTGCGTGATTTTTTCTCC
This sequence comes from Chirona hameri, assembly GCA_036785665.1. Classification (NCBI taxonomy): domain Eukaryota; kingdom Metazoa; phylum Arthropoda; class Thecostraca; order Balanomorpha; family Balanidae; genus Chirona; species Chirona hameri. The sequence continues at coordinate 14,511 of JAXIVJ010019280.1, read as the reverse complement.
ACTCGGTTTTAATTTTCGATTCCCTTTTGCTGTCCTGTCATTGGTCCTTCTCACCCGGCTGCAACGGCCTGTGGATGCCTGCGGCGGCCGGAACTGCTGTCTACAGCGGCCCAGAGGCGGAGCTTGCTGCCGTGATCTGGGTCAGGATCCTGCGCAGAGGCTTCTGCCGAGCACCGTACGTGACCCGGGCCGCTGGCCGGCGCTCACGCTTAATGGCGCCGCGCAGCTGCTGTTATGGTGTCCTTTAATGGGCCTGGTGCCTTAATAGCGACACCCTGGCGGTACACAGGTCGGAACGAGGGTATTTGTTGCCTGCGTGGGGGGCTTCAGCCGGCGTCTCCACCGTTGAAGTGTTTGGTGTGCACACGGCCGCCGTTCCTTCCATGTTCAATTTTAAAGTTACACATAGCTTTTGCTTTTAGAATGTTTCTATTCTTCTGCTTATCTCTATACTTTCTTCTTTTTCCCTCTGTTTCTTTTGGACAATTTAAAATGTATCTCGCTACATATGCGCCGTATTTCTTCGCCAAAAAGTCAAATATCTTCGGCTGGAGAGTCTTTTCAGCCAATAAAAGTTCCAGATAAGGATTTCTCAACACGGGCTACAAAACTACTATTTCAGTTCAAAACCCATGTTGAAGGTGAACTATTTCCTTTAAAGGGACACTCCCACCTTCCCAAAAGTTGTCAAATGTACGCCACTTGTGGTGCAAAATATGAAGTAATTGCTGCCGAACACGATTTTGACATTTGTTTCTCGCAAAGAGTGCTTAATTTCATAAAAACTTCAGTTTTAATATTTGGGTTGATGACGTCATATTGCACTCTAAAGAGCTATACAGAAATCCTTTACGCTGCCAAAGTATGGCACAATTATTTCGAGACAATTCTGGCGCTTTGAATAAAACAAACCAATTACCAAACCATTTGAAACACGCAAATATCTCCAAGTCTAACCTTAAAACAAGTCGACTATCATCTCCATTTGGTAAAGAGAGGTGACGTCATCGGCTTTAGATCCCTATTCAGATACACGTGGGGTTTATTCGTTACAATTGTCAAGACCAAGCTCGAATTTCTTTTTGATTAGACATATGTGGTTGTTTTAACTGCTACCCTACTTAATTTCAATGCAAATCCAACAACATGGCTATCTCAACTCAAAACTAATGTTAATGTGGGAGTGTCCCTTTAAGCATATCATTATTTTCACAAAATTTGCCATCATTATCCTAGCATATTTACTTGTATACTATAGTTGTGAAACAATTAGCCAACTATGCTAACCAAAAACAAAACAAACACAAATCCACAGCCACAGCAAGTGTGTTGCTGTGTAAGTGAACTGCTGGTTTAAATACTTATGAGCTCTGACCTCAGATTGTGCGACGCGCGCATTACTTCAAAATTGTCAGGCCCAGGCTCATCCAGAGCCCAGTGATTTCCTTAAAGTTGAGGCCCAGCCCAGGCCCTGCCCAGGCTCAGCCCATGGCACATAGGGCCAGCCCAGCCCATGGCGAACTCTGGTTGAGATATGGCCGTTTCCACCACCGCCATGGAGTATTTTGCAGGGCTAAATATCTCAATAAATACCCTACGGCGTAAATAAGTTGTCCGATGTATATACGCCTAAGCCAGCACCCACCCGCAATAGTTGGCAGTACTCGGGCGTTTGGGCGTTACAAATATACTACACCATAGGGTTCCCATGTTAAATCGATGATGTTCAGACGAGACTGGCTCGTAACCTATGGTACATATTTTAAATCGGACTTCTGAAACAGATAGCTACAAGCCTTAGCTACAACGTTTCTATTTATCATTTGTCGATAGTGTGGGCGTAAGGAGGATAAATAGGGGTTAAACAATGTCGGAACGACCGCTGACCGCTTCCAAATGCTACTACAGTACTGAAATATACACTACTTCGACTACTACTTCCTCGTATAATTTTAAATGACCGCTTCTAAATGCTACTACATGTACTACAAATACACTACTTTGACTACTACTTTGTATATTTGATGGCGTTTAATTCAATAAGTACAGATATAATCTTTAGAAATACAAGTTATTGATCCCAAACAATACCTTCAATTTATAATAGACATAACAATTACGATACAAATTATATCTTGTCTAATTAATTTGGGCGTTAAATTCCTTACTGTTCTACCCAAGGCCGTTCTACCCGTTGTTCTATTACCCTGGTATAAGCAAGGCCGTATAAGAGAGGTAGAGTCATCCGGGGATTTTAGCGTCCCAAGTTGACATTAGCGTGACGTCACTGGTGCTGTGGTCCGACTCGGCTGTCGCCGCACGCGGCTCGGTGCGGAGCGAATATTTCGAACGGGATACGGATAGTTGCGCCTAAGGTATGATCCTATTTAAGATTACGTTTACCGCGGATAATTTTTCATCCCTTAATTCATGCTGAGGGGAGACAGCCATACGCTGCCCAGGTATGTGTGAGGGTCGACTGGCGAGACGGCCATACGCTGCGCCGGTCTGACTGAGGGGTGAGACGGCCATACGCTGCCCCAGTCTGGATGAGAGGCGAGACGGCCATACGCTGCACCGGTCTGACTGAGGGGTGAGACGGCATACGCTGCCCCAGTCTGGCTGAGGGGCGAGACGGCCATACGCTTCCCCGGTCTGGCTGAGAGGGGTGAAACGGCTATACGCTGCCCCCGTCCGGCTAGGGGGGGGGGGGGGGGGGGCGGACATCCGCTGCCCCGGTATGGCTGAGGGGCGAGACGGGCATACGCTGCACCGGTCCGGCTGAGGGGTGAGACGGCCACACGCTGCCTTGGTCTGGCTGATGGGCGAGACGGCCGTTCGCTTCCCCGGTCCGGCTGAGGGTGAGACGGCCATACGCTGCCTCGGTCCGGCTGATGGGCGAGACGGCCGTTCGCTGCCTCGGTCTGGCTGAGGGTCAAGACGGCCATATGCTGCACTGGTCCGGCTGAGGGGCGAGATGGCCGTACGCTGCCCCGGTCCGGCTGAGGGGTGAGACGGCTGTACGCTGCCCCGGTCCGGCTGAGTGAGGAGACGGCCATATGCTACCCTGGTCTGGCTGAGGGGCGAGACGGCCATACGCTGCCCCGGCCCGGCTGAGAGCGAGGCGGCCACACGCTGCTCCGGTCCGGCTGAGGGCGAGACGGCCATACGCTGCCCGGCCTGGCTGAGGGACGAGACGGCCGTACGCTGTCCCGGTCTGGCTGAGGGGCGAAACAGCCATACGCTGCTTTAAAGGGGTCACTTTGTCCAATAGCTGCTAATGGGATAATAATTTGTACCTGGAAATGTTGCAAATGGTATTGTTTTGACTTTATGTTCAGGATATGCTAAAAAACTTTAAAAAAAAATATTTCCAAATATAGACTTGCAACATAACTTAGTTATCTAACGGCGACGACTTCAAATTGCCGCTCGCGTCAACACCCGTCAAAAGACCGCAACACGCTCGAAAGCGCAGCTGCGGCGACGGGGCTGGCCACGACTGGACTAGAGCACCAATGACGTCGTCGCTAATGCTGAGCAGCTCGGCAGCCGATACATGGGGAATCCCGGGATGATACCCCCTGCGTATAAGTAAGGTAGAACCATTGCCCTATATAAGTATAGACGAACTACTCCAGCTGTTGCGCCGCCCGGCAGCCGCTCCCGGTTGAAGCGACACTAGCGCCGCAGCGGAGCAGGCATGCACTAGCGCGGCAATGCTTTTGCTATGGCGGAGAGACGATATTTGACGATAATTACCGTGAACGTTCAGGCTGAATATTTTCATTCCATGTTATTCATTATGAATGTCTCTACGCCTTCAAACTTTGTCCAGTGCGCTACCTCACGCGGTTCTTGAGTTACAGGCCGACAAATATCGCCCTTCCGCCATAGCAAAAGCATTGCCTCGTTAACTCAATCCCTTCTCCGCTGCGGCGCTAGTACAGGGGCGGAATTTTATATCTCATTGGGAGGGCCCAAGCCCCCCCCCCTCAATGCTGACCTGAGCCCCCCCCCCCAACGGTGCTCCGGGTCCGGGCCCCCAATGTTTTCCAAAATTTGTGCCCTTCTAAAATTGCTAGGACTACCCGTACAGATTGTTTTGTTTTGAATTTTGCGTATTTCATCATATCAAGATGTGATTCCATCTTAGGAGTATTCCATCTTAGAAGTATACGAGCATTGTGATTCCATCTGCGACTACTTTTCGATTATGATATAATGGGTAACTTGGTAGCATGGATTCTCTTCTGCTAACAAGCCTGTAGATATAAGGTTTAAGCGTTCATATTAGCGAATAGCGGAGGGTGAGAATGACGAATTAGCGATCAGAGACTCAGAGTGCTCTATTTAAATGATGTTCAATCGAATTTGTTCTATTATTTTGTTGGCCTGAAATAAGGCTGATAGTTTATGCAGCCTTTTTGGCTCCCTGGTATTGCAATATCCTAAATATCCAACATCTGTGCTAAAATAATAGTTTGATACGGAGGAACATCGAGGGGATCATGCCATCAAAGGGCGTCGTGTCATCGTGGCCAGGGGGACCTAAGGGTTCATGGCTCTTCCAGGTTAACTGAGGTCAGCCTGAGGGGGTCCTTAGTTGACCCGACGAGCTCTCGGTCAGCCTGAGCGAGCCTCGTTGGGCCTGGAGGGGAGCCCAGTCGACCCGAGGAGACACTCCGTCGACTTGAAGGAGTCCTTCGTCCATCCGAGGGAGTCCCAGTTAGCCTAAGGAGCCATTGTTTGGCCTAAGGGTTCCCTTGCCGGCCTGAGGGGGCCTCAGTCGGCCTGATCGGTCTGAGGGTCCTCGGTCGACTAGGGGGGGGGGGGGGCGCACGGTCGACTTGAGGGAACTTTGGCCAGTTTGAGGGGGCGATGGGCTCTTTGTCGGCCAGAGGGACCCTTTGTCGGCTTGAGGGGGCGTCAGTCGGCCTGAGTGGCCCTCAGTATGTCTGGCGGGACCTCGGTCGGCGTGAGGGGACCCTGAGTGGGCCTGAAAGACCCTCGCTTGGCCTGAGGGGTCTTCGGTCAGCTTGAGGGGGCTCTCAGTTGGCCTGAAGAACCCTCGGTCGGCCTGAGTAGCTCTCATTCGGTCTGAGGCACCTCAGCCAGCTTGAAGGGCCTTTTTTCGTTCTGCGGGGTCCTTGGTCGGCCTGAGGGGCTCTCAGGCGGCCTGAAGGGGCCATCGATCTGCCTGAGGGTGTCCTCTGGCGGCCTTATGGGGTTCTGGGTTGGCTTGAAGGGCCCTCGGTCAGCATAGTCGACTTGATAAGGCCCTTTTCGGTCTAAGGTGCCTTCGGTCAGTTTGAGGAGGTGCTTTTTCGGCATGAGGGGCCTTCGGTCAGCTTAAGGAGGCCTTCGGTTGGCCTGAGTGGTCCTCGGTCGGCCTATAGGAGTTCCTAGTGTGCTTGTGGGGCTCTTCTATCTTCCTTAGGGGGCTCTCGGTCGACTTGTGAGACCCTTGGCTGGCTTGAGGGGGCCCTTGGTTGGCCTGCAGGACAACTTAGTCGGCCTGAGGGGGCCATCGGTCGGGTCGAGTGGCTCTTGCCAGGCCTCAGCGGGCCCAAGCTGATCTTAGAGGGCCATTGTGTAGACCGGAAAGAACCCGGCAGTCTGAGAGGGGCCTCAGTTGGTTTGTGATAGCATTTTCCAGGCATTAGAGCCTTAGGTTCCTTGTCTTTCTAAAACGACCTTTGTCATGCCTGCCTATGCCTGTCTGAGAGCTTTGTTTACCAGTTTGAAAGGACCCTTACTCGTCCAGGAGGGGGAGGGGGGGGGGGCGCTTTTCCGGTCTAAGATAGCCCTAAGTCCCTGAGAGAGGACCCTCCGCTTCTTTGAGAGGATCATCGGTCGACCAGAGATAACCACCGTCTGATCTGAGAGGGCCTTACACTTGTCTAAGAGGGCCATTGTCAGACCTAAAAGGGCCCTGTGGAAGTCTGAGAAAGCTCTCGGTCATTCTGGAGAGTCCTTAAACGGGTTGAGAGAGCCATTGGTCGGTCGGAAGCAGTCTTGCAGGCTCGGAGTCGGAATATGAGTCTATTTGAGTCGGTAATGTTTGCCGGAGTCGGAGTCAGTAAAATTATGCCGACTCAGGCTGTCATGTGAAAATTATGCATGTAGAACGTGTTTTTCAGATGCATTTTAATTGGCCACCGATGGCGATAATTTAACATTTAACGGCTTCGAAATAGTGCTACTTTCTTTGTCAGTGTTTACCTATCAATTTCAGTTAACTAGTAATTTGTCAATTTTGTGGGCTCAATTGGGGAGAAAATGGGTATTTTTGCCTGTATGAAACGGACAAAATGGTTCCATAATTGTAATAATTGTAATAGGTTTATAATAAGTATGTTATATAATAATTATACACTATATATACATATATATTATTGGACATTTAGTTTTAAATTGAGCAATCGGACGTTGGCATGAGCGTCGCCACCACTACGGACAGTACGGACAGTGTCCGTACAAGTTGGCGAACCTCTAAAAAAAGAAAAGATTTGTCCGTACAAGTTTGCAGAACCATTTGAAGGTGCAGTTAGACATATCAATACCTGAAATGTTTATATTCCAATTATATTCAGATGGACTATTTGTGACGAATCGTGACGAATTACCTCTATTCATGAAACTTATTATTGCTCAACAGAAAAATAACATATTTTTGTCCCCTCCCCAACTTGAACGCACAAATGGCCAGTTGGAATTAAATGTTAACGTTTTTCGTCTGGAGTTCGGAATAGGAGTATGTGCGAAAATGGCAAGAGGCATTGACATTTTGCCCCTGTCATTGCTAAAACGTTTAGCCGTTTAGTGAGCGATGCTTGATGTGAAAGCGGGTACTGAAAGTTTGGGGACGGCGGTAGTTTACGAGATATTGCGAAATAGGCGAGGGAGCAAAACAAAGTACTCTCGTGTTAGTCATTAGTCCAGTAGCATAAATGGTCAGGCCGTACTTTTACTGAACTGCATTTGGCTTCCTCCTAACGCTGACAACGCTGATGCACGCGCGATTTATTTTACATGGATTAGGCACAGTGTACTAGGCCTAAACCCAGCCGTGCTAGCGAGGGGGCGTTTGGATGTGCCTCCTTGCAAATTTTAGCAAATGCAAGGAACAAACGGGAGAGCTAGAGACGAGCTAGCTTCTAGCTAGAGAGGTTTGACTTATACCACAGTGTTTATCTCGTCAAGATGCGTCTCCCCATATGCAACATGACCAACCTGGGTCACCAAATGACCTTGACCTGAGGTCATATTTTGAACTTCACCAGATCCGGTCACCATAAGTATGGTTCGAAACGCCTTGATGAGTCAAATACGATGGCGTTACAATTATTTCCCTATCTTTATTAGGTGACAAGTTATGCACGAACAACTTTTGGGGAGAAAATGCTAACATGACCTTTGGTTACCTCTGGGCTCTGGAGCCTAAACTATTGACCTTATAGCAAATTTGGGGACACCTAAGCGATATCATTTTTCAAGAGCTTTCGATTGCGTTTCTCCGTTTGTTCCAAGCAATCATAATATTTGATATTTTTTATATTTGGATATTTGGAACACCCGAGATATTTGGGGTGTTTCTGGAGCGAAGTCCTAAACTTGGAAAATTTGACCTTTAATGACCTCTGGTGACCTCAATATTGACCTGAGCGAAAATGTCACAAGCGTAGGAACAAGGGGGCAGGGAAGCCATGGCTGCCCCATTTTCGGCTATTTTTTTCTTCTAAAAATCTTGTGCTAAATTATCCAGATATACACCTTTTTTTCTCGAAAGCAATATATTTCGAAAACATAGGACACGAATTTTCAGTATAGATTGCGAAAGTGGCGCAGAATTCGAAAATGGCGCATGTTGTTATGATATTGTGTGCTTCGGGGCAGCAATCATGGCACAGTAGTAAGACATTTGCTTCCTGTGCCGGGGACTGGGGTTAAAATCCCTTGGCGGGCCTTTGCAAATATCGTCCCGGCCCCCATATCCCTCGGAACGGGGTGAGAGTTTCTGTTAGCGCTTTGGTCGCAGGAGGATATGGTGCTTGGTCCACTACCTCGTGTGCTTTGAAATAAAAATAGAGGTGAGCTGTAAAAAGCTAGGAACTTGGTTAACATAATTATTTATAAAATGAGAATGTAAAAATATAATGATTATCTCATTATTGCTTACACAACTTGTGGATAAGCACGGACAACTTGTTTACCCTTCCCAGAGGATAATCTCGCCACAGCCGGGTAACAGGGCACACAGAAAAACCACCATCCACCGGTTGGTAAACTCTTTTCCTTTACTCTCGCCCAGAGGGTAATTTGTTTTCGAGATTACCCCCTGCGAACGGATAAACCTTTAACGTTACCCTTTGTGAGAGAGTTAACCCTCTCACAAAGGGTAACGTTAAGGGTTTATCCGTTCGCAGAGGGTAATCTCTACAAAATTACCCTCTGACCGAGAGTAAATGAAAAGAGTTTACCACCTGGTGGGTGGTGAAAAACGTCTGTGGTCCTTGTTACCCGATTTGGCGGGTTTACCCTCTAGCCCGCGAGTTACTGGAGGGGGGGGGGGGCTATTTTTTGCCCCCCCCCCCTCCCGTTATTTTGCAATAACTCTTAAATGAACACCGGTATCATCACCAAACTTGCAGTACCTTCTCTCACATCAATTCTACACATGTTGGCAAAAGGAAAAATATGAGGTATGATAGATCAACCGGGAATGACGTCAGAGTGACGTCATGTTCTTCGGTTTTTGTTGCAAAATAATGGTTTGCGGAAAACGCTGGCAAAGGTACGATATTTGAGATAAACTCAATTATCTTAAATCAAATTAATGACAATAGACCGGGCTATCAAACTGTAATCTCAGATTTTTGTTTATTTTTAATTCAAAATTTTGAAAAATCCAAATAATTTTTTTTTCAAACAAAATTTTCAAGAAAAAAACAGAATTATCTAAAAACCGGAATATATGTGATCGCGACGTGCGCGGTGAATAGGTGTACCAAATTTGAAGTCGATATATTCGAAAATGACTGAGTTATGACCTTTAAATGACAAAAATCGACCACCTCTCAAAGCATTACTATGCATAAAAAACGCATTTCCATTTTTGCTTTTTACTTCTATTTATATGGAACAAACAATGTTCTAATGTCATTTTACACGTTCTAGACGAAAAACAAACCCATAAACATGTGTTACAACGCCTAATGACCGTAATCTGCAGTTTGACCTCGTGACCTAGGATGACCTTGACCTGACCCAAGGTCATAAACAGCTCAGAAAGGTACTTAGAAGTGTCAGACACACGAATCATACCGATTTATCGACAGCTTATGTGTTTAATATCGCAATTGTGCGCGACAATTCCATCCATCGAGACCTTTTGACACGGTCAAACATTTTGAACTTGACCTGACCTGTGACGTCATCGGCGACTCCAAGGTCAACAATATTATGTTTCCCTCAATAAATTGCCCAGGGCTATCGAATGCCGTTTGAATTTTTACATTGGGTCCAGTAGTTCCGGAGATCCGAGGGGGGTAAAAAATAGCCCCCCCCAGTAAGTCGCGTTATGAAATATACCCCAGTAACTCGCGGGCTAGGAAAGGGTAAAAGGTTTTCAGTGAGGTTTCGCTCGCTGGTCCAGTAACGCTGCTTTATCACATATGCAGATTCTCGACACAGCGCTACTTTGTTTGACACAACACTGAATGATAGGACAAAACATCTAACATATTCTGCAGGAGAGTCCTTACAACCATAGTATGCACTAAGTGATTTCTCGACATGGCCTTCAAAACTGCTATCCCAGAGCTAAAAATTCAATTATGAAAGTGACTGGTTTCCTTTAAACACCGTATTGACACCCCTGCAAAAGATCACGTCCTACCACCTCCCCCCCCCCCCCCCCCTCGAAAGGTTCGATGTCATGGTGTGTCCGTACAAGTTTTGAAACCGTGGCGATGCCACTGGCCGTTGGCCCCCCAACCGATTTCATAAAGTTCCACCACTGGCACAGCATGTGACCTATGCAAAGAAGAAAATGAAGACCTAGAACACTTCTTACTGAAATGTAAATAACTAGATGATGCAAGGAACCACAATTCCAACTCTCCAGCAACCAACCCAAGGCTGTATAAACAAGGTAGAGCACTCCGGCCGAAAAAGTGGTGACAAACACTAATTTAGTAGCCGCGACCCCGGAGTCGCTGTGACGTAGAAAGCGGGGGACGCGGCCGGCCGGCCGCCGTACACAACATTAGTGCGCGCGTGCCTGAAGCTTAGATCGCGCTTAGTTTCTTTGTTTACCGTTCGATTGCAAAACTTAGTGTATGCAATCTGTCACAAATCAACCGCTCTGCCGGATGCCGCTGAAACAAATGCAATGATACCAAAATTTGATGTTATATGTGGCATGTGCACAAAGTTCAACGAGTAGGTACGGGCGACGTCCGACCGAACGCCGTTCGAAAGTCGAAACAATGCTAAGTGTATTTTGATGCCATTACCCAGGATGGAAAATGTGAAGGTATCGCAATGAATTGCCTTGGGAGGCATAAAGCCTCATCAAATATATTGTATTTGTTTGGCATTGTTATTCCTTCTCGTGACATAGTACAGGCGTGGATCCAAGATTTCGGTAAGGGGGCGCGAATCCAAGATTTCGGACACATACAAAAAGTTGCGCCCTACGCGCGCTTGGCGGGCGCGACATGGACGCCACCCAGGCTCGGGGGGGGGGGGGGGGGGGGGGGGGGGGGGCTCCCTAGCGCCCCTAGACTTTTCTTATAGCTGAATCTTTGGGAAATTTATGAAATTGTATAAGATCTGGATCGTGATCTTGATCAACTTTTTGGCATGTCAGTCGTTGCTAAACCCCCGACGGTGCAAAAAAGCATAAAGCATATGTCCTGTAACTCATAGATCTCATTATTATCATTGACTTTATAGTAATTACTAGACACTTGGCAACTTGTGTTCATTAGTGCAAGCCAAGGTTTATTGTTTTCCGGCTCCGTTGCTTGTTTTTTCCCCTTGATGGGGAAAAACGCCAGAAGTGTCGAGATAAAAAAATGTCGCGAAAAGCAATGCAAAAGGAGATGCTGTCATGAGATCGGAAAAATGCATTGCTTAGATATAGTCTATGCTAATGTGTCAAACGGAAGAAGCATTCCCAAAGTCAGAAGGTCATATAATGGTAAGACTTCTCGGACATTATTCATCCCCAACCCCAGACACGCTCACGCACCTTCGTCGTTACTGGGTGCGATTTCCACGTTTTCGCTCGTTTTCTTCCATCGTCGTCGTCGTTGCTTAGTTTTCTTTGCGTTAGGTTTCTTGCTCACTTGGTTTATTGTTTTCCGGCTCCGTTGCTTGTTTTTCCCCGTGATGGGGAAAAAAACGCCGGAAGGGTGACTCCTCGGATGATGACTTTGACTCGAACCTGGCTGACTCTCCTGACCTTCCTATGGAATCCGATTCCACGGCCAATAACCCTCGCTCGTCCCAGTCCGCTCCAGCCCCCAAATCTGGCCCTCGCTCGTCCGTGACCTCTGTCCCCGGCTCTGACCCTCGCTCGTCCCAGGCCTCCGCCCCCGGCAATGACCCTCGCTTGACCCAAACCTCCGCTCCCGGTACCGACCTTCGCTCGTCTTCGACCACTTCTGGCCCCTCTGATGAAGGCCCCTCTGAAGGCCCCAAGACCCGTGCCCAGACAAAAGCGCTGCTGAAATGTACAAGCTTCTGCGAGAAAGCCGCCACTGTCTCCCTCCACCACGCCCGAAACACCTCCAAGGGTCCGATTTTCGCCCCGGAGATGCGTTTCATGTCCGAGGCAGAAATCTTTGACAGTCTCCGACCTGAAGGAGTGTCACACGTGCGCCGCCTGACGACCTTCCGTGACGGGCAGAGAAAATATACCAGCCTTCTCGTGCTCACTTTCGAAACCACAACTCTGCCCGACACCTTCCTCGCTGGCCACATCCGCTACTCAGTACGCGTGTTTCTTCCCAACCCCCTTCGCTGCTTCAACTACCAACGGTTCGGACACTAGCCGATTTTACAACCAAAGCCCACGGTGCCAGAAGTGTGGTGCAGCTCCTCATGACGGTACCGCCTGCACAGATCCCATCAAGTGCCTCAGTTGTAACGCAACAGATCACAGCACCAGGTCGACACAGTGTCCGGTTTGGAAAACAGAAAAAGAGATATGCGCGGTGAAGGCCACCACTGGGGTGTCGTATCCTCAGGCGCGGCGCACCGTGGAGGAGAGGAAACCAGCTCAATCGTCCAAAACTTACGCACAGTCTGCCAAACCCCAAACCGCAACGATTCAGACCCAGCCCGACCCCATCGCACAGCTGCCGCCGCTCAAACTTCTGAAACCCGTTCCTGCTAAGTCTGTTACGTGCGCGCAGACGGCTACTGAGCCAACCGCACCAGCTGACGCCCCACCACGCACCAGTACTCGTCTGCACGACCAGCCTAGCCCCCGGGCTACGGCTCGTCCAGGCGCATGGCAGACCAACCGTGGTCACAACAACGTAGCCCGGCCGGGTCGCGCCGACCGACCAGTGACAGCTCAACCCTCTCCCCACTCTCTACCACCGTATGGTCGCACAGGCGTTTGTCAAGAGCGGCAATCGCGCCCAGCAATCCGTGTGGCAACGGGAAAAACTCGCTCTCTCTCTCTCTGTCGGAATAATCCCATCTCTTGGTTTCACCTCCTTAAACACTTACATGTCGATGTGGAAAATGTCGATGTGGATGCAGTGGAATTGTCGTGGTCTAGTTTCAAACTGGGCTGAAAGCAAAATGTTTTTCTCTAAGCCCCGCCCCTTCGATGAACTTTTGATTTAACCTAAACCACGTGGAATGGGCACCGCAATACATTTCCCGCCGCTAGAGGCGCTGATGACCAACTGCTACCAAGCGGACCGGCGTCTATGCGTCAGAGTATAGGGCGCATTGTTTACGGCGGAGTTTTGAAGGGGTTAGAGTAGGGTTAGTGTATTCAAACTTATATACAATGTTGGTGTCTGAGTGTATTCTAAGCCTGAAAGCATTTATCGCTGAGGTCAATCGTTTGACCTCGGGAGGCCAAAGAGTGCCCGATAGGTCAAATCTTGGGTACCGCATAACTTTTTTCCTAAAGTACTTACCGAAGTCGTTCCAACGACTAAATATTCCCACCAGCCTATACTCGGTGCATACCGAGTGATCTGACCGCCCCTGGTCACCGGCTACACTCAGGTCACAGCATAAGTTACCATTATGGCCTAAGGGAAAATGACGGTGAACCGCATAATGTTTTTCCCAAAAATCACTTAGAGAAACCATTCTACTACCATTGCCTTCCCTTTAACACGCGCCCTGGAGGGCCTCTGATAATTACACGCCCTGGAGGTGGGGGGGGGGGGGGGGCGGATTTCGCCCCACCCCTATGATCTCGAAAACCACGCAACGTAGCGACAAGCGGAAAACGACGTTAGATAGAGAGACAAGCTCTTTCGATTTTTTTTTCTTCTCTCAGGTCAATATTGAGGTCACCAGAGGTCATCAAGGGTCAGATTTTCAAGTTTTCAAGACTTCGCTTCGAACACCCCCACATATCTTGGGAACTATGATAGTTAGCAGCGAACAGAACAAAACAATCGAAACCCTTGAAAATGCAATCGGCATAAGTGTCCTCAGGTTTGAGCACAGGTCAATAGTTTATGCTCCAGAGGTCATCAAATGTCAAAAAGATGATTTTTTTTGCAAAACTGTTTTTCGCAAATAACCTTTTACCTAATCAAGATAAAGAAAATATGTTTACGCCATCGCGTTTGTCTCGTCAAGGCGCTTAGGATCATATTCATGGTGACCGGGTTAGGTTAACTGAGAAATTTGACCTCAGGTCAAGGTCAAGTGGTGACCCAAGTTGGTCATGTTGCATATTGGGAGACGTGTCTCGACGAGACAAACACATTGGTACCATTGTCTCTTCTCTATCTTCTTAGATATATCTATGGGTTCGACCGGCAACATGACGAATTCGCTCTCCGACGAATCCAACGAATTCGCTCTCCGACGAATTCGCTGTCTCGTGCATTCTGTAACAACAAGGGTGCGATTGGCAACACGATGCATTCGCCGTTATCACGACGAATTCGTCGGTGATTCGTCGGACGCCGAATATTTGCTCAGTTTGTGTTCGGCAACACGACGAATCTGCAAACGAGCGAATTCGCCCGACGAATTCGCTCTGTCGGTGCGCGAATTTCCAAACCAGTCGTCGAGAGGGCTAATTTCTTTTGCAGTGTGCCATAACGTCATCTGCAGTATTGCTGTATTGACTGCAGTGTTGCTGAGTACTGACAAAGTTCAAAGTACCGTGATTTCTGAAAACAAGTAAAATAACCACACAAACCAAGGCCCTATAACTACACAAACCATGACACGGCGCAGCAGTGACAAAACCGGCGGATAGTTTTGTTGTTACAGAACGCACGAGACAGC
>JAXIVJ010019279.1:0-20174 GCA_036785665.1 Chirona hameri | reverse complement strand
GACCTTTGACCTCTGGGTGACATTTGCTTGACCGTGACGCAAGCTGGTGCGACGGCGATTCATTTGAGGCATGTTGCGAGCAAATCTAACGGTAAACGAAACAAAACTAGTCTGTACGCCGTGTGGTGACATTTCGATGACCTCTGGAGGCCAAACCGTGCACCCTAGGACAAAACTGATAGCATATTCGTGCATAACTTGACGAGATCTACCCATATACCTAATTTGGGCAAAATCGGAACTCAGCGCTGAAAACGAACACGAATACGACGCTAACTAGACGGTATTATGTGGGGTAATGAGCCAGTCTCGTGGGCAGAGATCCCGCGGATCAGCCATGTCAACTGAAAAGCAAACTCCGCCCCTGATCCAGTGCCGAGGACATTTCAGAAGAGTGGGACAAAACAGGGGTTTGCAATTGGTGTGCGTCGGAGTCGGTCGCAATCGACGGAGAACGGCTGCCGGAGAAGAGTCCGGAAAATTATTTTCATGAAGTTCTGATAAAATAATGATTGGCATCGATATGTTAATCCTTCTTTCTCCCCATCTAAAGACAGACAAAGCGGACTAAGGGAGCCCATTAGTTCGGTCCTCAAGTTAACAAAATCAGTCGAAGACGGGCACATTCCTTGAGTTTCAAATAATCTGAACAAATAGAACTAACACAAGTAAAATCCGATCACTTAGTCTCATCTTGTGCAGCCTTTTCTACGATAGTGATCGATATACGATAGTGATATACGAGATATACGATAGTGATATACGAGATATACGATATACGAGATACGATAGTGAGCTGAAATTGGAAACTGACATTGTTATTGCCAGCCGCCACTCATGTTTGTGTTGTGACAAGTGACAGGCGACCTGCACGGGTCCTGAGGTACTCGACAAGTGCACGAGTACCTCAGGAAACCGCCGACAATCAGCAACTTTCAAGGAAGCCGTAAATATCGCTGCGATGGAAAGAGCCTGGCCGAGGTTCAGTATCAACGCAGTTCCCTGTTAGCAAATAAAGTGCAACGCGAATTAACGGTATGTCGGCTGGTTGGGTACAACATGCTACCGTCAACTGCAAAGCTTTCCGACACATTCCTCGGGGAAATCCAAATGACAGGAGCGGGCGATGGCCAATGGGAGGCGATAGATCATGTTTGATGTTTCTACCTGACAGCAGACACGACATAATGCTCCAATACAAACGGCCTGCAGGCAGTACAACATAACAATCATTTTGCGTCGCCGCACTTCCTCCGGTGGAACTCTGCCTCGCCGTATTGCTGGCCGCAGTCGCGAAGGACGGAGGCCCACCCTCCGATCGCTATCTCAGCAGGCACAGTACGCCTCGTGGCTCATGCCTCGGTAGTTTTTCTCCTGGTCGTCTGAGCGTTATCCGTTGGGGCACAGGAAGTCGTATCTGATGTTGAGGTCACTCATGTACACACTCTCATGTACAAATATACTGTCTCACAGCATTCGCCAGGGACAAACAATGTCATATTAACACTCTCTGGATCTGTTCCTGGGACAATTTTGTTAAACCATGCGAGGCAAATAAAGCCGATGGTTTCTACTAAACGCGAGGGTCTCCGTTCCTGTAATATAACACGGCATGCAATCCCACTTCGTAGAATCGTCACTTCTGTTTCATGAGATAACCCCCACTGTACAGCGGGCTCAAACAGCATAGGCAGTTCACATAGTGTATTAAAACCGTTAACGACACCTCACAGTACAGTACAGAGCATAGCAGACACCAAGCGCGAGCGATGCTCAGTCTACCAGATTTGAGAGAGGGTAACCTGAAAGAGAAGAGCACTGTGAAAGCGTAGTGAATGTGAAGTTCCGCGCATATGCAACTGTAAGTACTGATAAAACAGAGATCAGAGTCATAACATCGGTCAGGAGACGCAACAAAACAACGCTGTTAACAAAACTTCAACGAGCCGCACAAAAAGGAATGGTATGTTTAAAGCTTTCAGTTAGCTTCTCCAAGTCAGATGCAAGCAATGCTGACTATGGTTCGCCGAGCAATAAAGTTATACACGCATGTAATACTGTTAATAAAATGCCACTACGTACGCTCTACGCAGACTGCAGTTAACTTCAGTTCATATAATGAATAATTAAACAGCAATAAACCAAGTCAGATCAATCAAACTGCGACAAAATCATAGATGCCATTGCAAATCAATCGATACCAGGTATCGTTTAGCGGAATATTGTCAAAAATATACAGATTAAAGAGCAATTTTGCCCAATCACACCGGCCAAGAGCACACGCAGCACACGCTTATAAGGTACAAATATTATGCACGATAGGCCACCGATATTACAATGATATGTGCCAAACTAACGATAAGGCGTGTATGCGCTTTCCACATAATGCAACCATCACAATCTGAGAATGGGTTTAATTCGAGGAAAGAGATGATACCACAAAGTAATCAGAAAGTATCAATCAATTCCATAAAAGCGAAAAACATGCATCATTCGGCCCATGAAAACGTTCACACTCTTTTGGTAGTCCGAGGGAGAATCAAGAACATGAGAGCACGAAACTTGGTCCGGTGTCAAATGGCAGGTTTCTGTGATAACTATGTGCAAATGGTACCATTTTGGCAAGCAAATTCATAATTGTTCCCGCACAACCACAAGGACGGATAAAACGACAATATTTCTTCTCCGGCATTCAGAAGCATGCTATCTAGCCAGAGGAACTAGAATAAAGTTAAACTACTCGTCTAAGACTAGGCGCCGTCGGCAACATTCTACAGGCAAGAGTTGAGTTGGGAGTGAGACCATTTGAAATCCACTGAGGTAAAAATGCCCACATCGAGTTAGTATCCGGTTATTTCTGATATGTCCAGAGATGACGGGAAGTGGTAGTTTCGAAACCGCTAGATGGACAGCAGCACTAAAACTAGTTTTAGGTTGTGAGTTTTGAGAAAGAATGCGATATCTAAGCTTACAACAGCCAATGCTCCAATTTGGAATTGTACGTATTTGCTCTCACAGCTTTCAAATGTACCTGGACAATACATTGGCACCGTTTATAAATGATTCACGCAGCGAACCGCATATCGAGAAGGTAACTAACTGAATAATAAGACGTCCTATGTACCGTAATACCATAAAATTGACGCGATATAAGCTAAGTAAAATACCCTACTAAATCTATTATCTAGTTGTAACAGATTTTCAATAAAACATCGATAACAAATCAGAACATAACACGACGTGATAACGAGCAACAAACTACATTAAAGGCGAATAGCCTCTAATCTAAGCGTGACGTAAAGCAAAAACGCAAGCGCCCACAAAATAAAGCACCCTATTGTCTACCAGCAGGACCAAACTAGGCAGCTAGGACCAGCAGGACCAAACAAGCACGCTAGGCGGCTATCGCATGACCACAAGCGGCATGGAATAGGGGATGCGTACTGTCGGGCTCCTCTATCTCTCACTGACTCACACACATACACAGATACACACAGCAGGCAGCTGACATGGAGCTGCCTGTCTCCATCTGATAATAAGTCGTCAGAGCCAGACAGCACTGCATTCTGAGAGCCTGCCTAGACTGTGATATGATCAGAGCCAGACAGCACTGCATTCTGAGAGCCTGCCTAGACTGTGATATGATCAGAGCCAGGCAGCACTGTACCATGGGTACACACAGAGGCCGGGCGGCATATTTCTCATGAGTGTACCGCTGGCGGCCATTGCCCAGCCGTCAGCCAATAGCTTACGGAGTTGACGGTATATGACGTCACA
Organism: Chirona hameri; assembly: GCA_036785665.1. Lineage (NCBI taxonomy): Eukaryota > Metazoa > Arthropoda > Thecostraca > Balanomorpha > Balanidae > Chirona > Chirona hameri. Next base: position 16,397 of record JAXIVJ010019279.1, on the reverse strand, counting down.
ACTGGCCCAACAGGAGCCTGGCTGGCGCTTGGCACTTCTCGTTCTCCAGATAATCTTTTAAAACCAGCTCGGACTTCGGATGAGTTTCTTCCGTTTCTACGTAGGGCACATACCCCTGGTACCATTCTCCTAGTCCTAAATCCGCCACTCCACTGGCTTGAAAACCTACCGAAGTTCCAACTGGAAAACTCGGGAAGTGATGACTATGGTAAGATCAGATTCACTACTGTCTTTGAGCTATAATTTTCGAGCATGAACTAACCTGATAACTGCCAGTCTGTCAGAAGGGATCTTTTCGGGTGATAGGAACGCGACCCATTTACCATTTCAAATTGCCATAGCATGGATCAAACACATCTAAATTCGGCTCGCTCCGAGAGGAGGGCTTTGAAAATATTGCTACGAAGTGCAGACAAGACGATTTGCTGTGCAGGACGAATGTGCACAACGAGATGGATTTTGAAGCCGGGAAAGAACTCTTCTACATGGCCAGCAAATCATATCATCATAAATCATCATTATCATAAATCATTAGGTTAAATCATCATATCAAATCATATTAAAAAGCCGGAATATATATTGCAGAACCAAGCATGGATGATGCCCAAACCGAATTTCAAAGCAATATCTCTAGTGTTGACTGACTTATGGCTCCCAAGTATGATGGGTATTGGGTCTGGATTTTGTATTCGACATTTCCAAATTTGCCGCCGCCAGCTGGCAGGCGAAGGCGTGGCTTGGCCGCGGCGAACCGTGACGTAATACCTGTCAGCGCGCCAGACTCGCGCTGATTGGCTGACGGCTAGGCAATGGCCACCAGCTGCACACTCATGGTAAATATGCAGCCCGGGCAGCTGCAGGAGTCATTTTGACATGTTAACCCGCCGCTGACTGGGATGGTAGTCAGCGGCCCCGGTCATGTTAGCCTCGGTGGGCGCTGGGGCGAGAGGTGCAGGCAGCGCGGGGAGGTATAGGACCCTGCAGGTCACCACAGGTCAGCCGGGGTCAGTCCAGCCCAGGTTAAATCTGGCGAAGTTAGACCAGGGTACACCAGGGACCAGGGATACCCGACAAATCGGGGCAAGATGGGTCAGGCCAGGTTCAGCCAGAACAGATCAGGACCAGATCAGGTGAAGCCAGGACCAGCACCAGGTCGTGTCAGGTGAGGTCAGGTCACTGGTCAGACCCGGTCCGTCACCACCCGCCCGGCTAGCCCTGCTTCAGCGCCATGCCCAGGTAGTTAACCTCCAGCGCCTGTTCTCTAATAGTCACCTGAGTCCAGGCCTGGCTGGAGGAGGAGGCCCTCACCGCCTCCATCACCGCCGCCACGTACTGTCCGTCCTGGAAGGAGGCCGCCTCCGCCAGCGGCTCGCCTGCTGAGAACGAGCCAGCCACAGCCGTCAGGAGACGGAGCAGCCCCGCCGCGTGCAGCGCCGGCTGCGGCCCGGCCGCCGGCAGAGGCGCCGCCGACGCCTCCTCCGCTGCGGCGCGGTGCAGCGTCTCGTGCTGGCCGGCGCGGAAGCCGATGAGGTCGGCGCCGCGGGCCGTCAGGTGGCCCCAGTCGCCGCACACCGTGATCTCCTGCTGCAGACCGGCCATGTGAGCGTTCAGTGAAACCGTCACCAGCGCACCGCCGTTCATCTCCATCTGGAAGGAGCAGAAGTCGTCGCTGGCCACGTGGCGGATGCCGGCGATCAGCCGCGTCTGCCGCGTGTACGTGCGCAGCGTGCCGTGCACGCGGCGCGCGCGCTGCCCGATCACGTGGCTCACCAGGTCGACCACGTGGCTGCCGATGAGGGACAGCAGGCCGCCGCCCATCGCCGGCTCACAGAGCCAGCTGTACCCGGCTTCGTCCAGCAGACTGCCGCACGTGACACGCGCCTCCACCAGTCTGACGTCGCCGACGTATCCATCACGCACCGCCTGGCGCATGTGCTGCACCGCCGGCAGGTAGCGCAGCCCGTACCCGACCACCGACAGCAGGGAGGGGTAGTACTGCGCCGCCAGCACCATCTTCAGCAGCTCCGACTGGCACAGACCGGCCGGTCGGTCGCACAAGACGTGTTTGCCGATGCCCATGGCCTTGACGGCGATCTGTGACTGAAGGCTGGGTGGCGCCAGCACCAGCACCAGGTCCACGTCCCGATGCAGCAGTACGTCGTCAATTCGACTCGTGTGGTAGTCGATCTTGAGCGTCGCTGCCGGAGGGCGGGGGGGGGGGGGCGGTTATAGGTATGGTATGAGTGGGGCACAGCAAGTGATGATTATTTGGGCTTGATGGCATTCCAATTACTTCCGAGATATAACGATCATGGGGTATAGTTCCCAAGGGGATAATCAGATAATACAAAAGACAATCTCGGGAGACGTCAAAAACCTATGAGGCACATTGCTAAGTGAGATTTAACATATGCCAGTCAGTTGTAGGCATACAATACTGTAGAAAACAGGACATAGAACACTCCTAACAAGTATCAATATCCATTTGTGACGGTGACCTTTTCATTTCAGTGAATCGGATAAGTGATACAAATGAAAACCAGGGATACGTGTGACTGTGAAGATTGAGAGGGGAGTAGACGACATACCTGCGACCCTGGCAGCGTGTGACCAGGGATACATGTGACTGTGAAGATTGAGAGGGGAGTAGACGACATACCTGCGACCCTGGCAGCGTGTGACCAGGGATACATGTGACTGTGAAGATTGAGAGGGGAGTAGACGACATACCTGCGACCCTGGCAGCGTCGTCGATAGTTTGGCCCCATAGCGCGACGACCCGGAACCCGAGGGAGCGCAGGTGTGGCACCACTGCCTCCAGCAGCTTCCCAGTGCCGAACACACCCACACCCGGCAGCATGGTCAGCTTATATCATCCTCTGAAATACAGGCAGTGCGTCTGGTATCATGCCATGTCTGGCCTAATGGTAGCTTACCATACTGATACAATGGGCCTGTTCCAGTGGCTCCTCCTCTAACCTCCTCCAACCTCCTCTAACCTCCTCCAACCTCCTCCAACCTCCTCCAACCTCCTCCAACCTCCTCCAACCTCCTCCAACCTCCTCCAACCTCCTCCAACCTCCTCCAACCTCCTCCAACCTCCTCCAACCTCCTCCAACCTTCTCCAACCTCCTCCATCCTCTTCCAACCTCCTCCAACCTCCTTCAACCTCCTCCAACCTCCTCCAACCTCCTCCAACCTCCTCCAACCTCCTCTAACCTCCTCTAACCTCCTCGTAGAAGCTAGGAAAAAGGCACTTAGCATGTTGGGGGCCATTAACAGAAATGCTTCCTGCAAAAGTGAAGAGGTAATAACAAAACTGTATTGTGCATATGTTAGAACCACATTTGGAGTATTGTGTGCAAGCCTGGTCTCCAACATATGAGAAAGATTGCTGGTTGTTAGAAAGAGTTAAAAAGGGGCAACACAAATGGTTAATTGTCTTAGTAGTTTGCCTTATGAAGATAGATTAAAGAAATTGGGTATGTTTTCATTTAGATATAGAAGGCTAAGAGGAGATCTAATTGAAGTCTTCAAATTTGTAAATGGCCAGCATTCTGGATATTTAAAGGGAATGTTTGAGTTAAATAGGGAAAATCGAGGTAGAGGTCATCAGCATAAACTCATTATGAAACAAAGTAAGACTAGACTACGACAGTCATTTTTCAGTAGAAGGGTTGTAGGACATTGGGATAAGCTACCAGGGGATGTCGCCGCCGCAGTGACACTTGCTTCCTTCAAAATTAGATTAGATAAATACTTTACAGAAGGGGTTAGCTAAAAAATACTCGTGGGAGTAGGCTTCTTTTAGGGAGGTAGAGTAAGGTGATTTGAAGGGGGCGAGACTGGTGGAGGGGGGGGGGGGGATGTGCAACCTCGGTTGGGACCAAGAGGCTCTTTGTCGCACTTTTATTTTACGTCTTGATGTCCTCCAAACTAATATTATCGTTCCCGTGGCTCATCCAAACTCCTCTAATTGCTCTTCCAAGCTCGCCTCAAATCTCCTCCGAACTCCTCCGAAATGAAAGGTGGTTTTTCGGAGGAGGCTATGGTAGACATTAGTGGCGCGGTTCATTCATTTGTAATTCCGACGCCAGATTTGTTGTTACACATAAGAGAAAGAGAGAGGACTGAATGTGTAAGTTGAAGTGGTGGAAATAAATTCAATTATATTTCATTTTCCCCATGGGTACTTAAAAATTGGGTATCTAATTTGTTGTTCTGGTCGCCGTGTTCGTCTTCAATGCATCAGCGCTGTCTACTCGACATGATCGTAAACAATTGATACCTCATCCAAAATATTGTTCCCGCGGTGACGCAAATCCAGTGCTCCTCCAGCCTCCTCTAAACTAATATCATTTTGTGTGTGTGTGTGTGTGGGGGGGGGGGGGATTGCCCATTGGCCCACCATTAGTTATTAGTTAACGTATTGCGTCGAAGCGGCCAGCACGACTGCAACGCCTCTGGTGGCTGAATTTCGTGCTATAGCGGGCGGCGGCAGCCATAGCAACCGAGCGGTGGCACTGGATTTTTATATATTTGATGACGGCTGGAAGTCAAACGGGGTGTTTTATCCCAGTTGCGCACCTATGTACTTAGAGAGTAGAAACTCGCCATTTTAGCCCATGTTGGCACAACCTCGCAATATGAACACCTTAGCGGCAGAATCGTTCCGGGCAGAGGGTGTTCTCCGATACCCGCCGTGTTATCGTATATGGAACGGCGCGCAGTGGTTCATGTCAGCCTCTGTGGACACGAGAGTACCGAATAATTAAAAGATGCCCAGCAATATTCCATTTCCTAACGAATTCACCGCTTCGCTGAATTGTTTTGTGTAGCATTGGCATAAATAGCATGGCGGCACAATCCGTTCTTACTGAGCGAGCGGGAGGCCCGGAAGGGTGTCCACTTGCCCAGTCACACCCATATGGTGTATCTCAGAGACTACTCGGTCAATTCAGGTGAAATTTGGTGTGCTGCCTCTGATAGACATACAAGCAATAGTCCACATGATGAAACGAAAGTCGCATAGCACGTGCGCACGTGCGGCACCCTTTGTTATATCTCAGAAACTACTAGACCCATTGAGCTGAAATTTTACATGCAGACTAGAATATGACTACCAGCTGCTTTACACATGTCGGGACGTACGTCATTATGCACGTGCACGCGTGCGAACCCCTATTTTGTGTTTCGGAAACTACTGGGTCTAATGGGTTGAAATTTTTGCATGCGGTTTTGGGTATGACTACCAACTGCTTAACCCGAATCGGCGCCTATAGGTGCATACGTATACGTCAATGTGCACGTGCGCCACCGTATTTCAGATATCAGAAACTACTGGACCTATCAAGATGAGAATTCGCATGCATCATGGGGAACGACTGTTAGTAGTTTTGTAAGTAGCAGAACTCCGAGTCACTGCGCACGTGCGCACCTTCATATGGCATACTCCGAGCTTATGCGAAAACGCTCGTTCGGTCATCGCCCAGAAGGCGTTTTGCTTGTAGAAACCGCTAGTGACTCCCCTCACATTTCCGTAAACAAAACCACGCATGTTTTTAGGTGAAACAGCAATAAGACAAGGAACATCGACGCACACATGTTTCGCCCAGAAGGCCTAGAAGGGTAACATGTTCATCGTTGATGTCAACGGGCCCTGTATAACGATTTATATGCTCAAACAGAAGAAATGATCATTGATCAATGACTATTAAAGCTGACATAACAGCATTACGTTTCAAGACCTAGCAGTGGAGCTTGTGGTTTATCCCAACAGGGTGCTGTCATGACAGAGGCCTGTTCACGGGGTCTGCGGCCGCCGCGGCTCCCGCGGCCAAACGGGCGGGGTTTAATCGTCAGCCAATCGCGAAAGAGCAGATCGGGGAGGAGACTCTCCACTCTGCGGCTCCTGCGGTTGCTCGGGAGCAGCCGCAAAAGAACTTCGACATAAATGGCGCACGTCTGACAAAGGTTGCGCACTGCTTTGTTGATATCGAAGCTCACTGGCGGTTGTTTGACCAAAAATGACAACTCGTAGTGACTCGTAGATATTCATGTAGTTGAGTGGTTTTGAAAAACATTGATGGTTTTCATGAAATTGCCTATTCGTTGCGAACGCTACAAGCGCCATTTATCGGACGCCATCAGCGGCCACAAACGTGTTCAAAGTTGTTCAAATTTGTTCAAATTAAGCTCTGCCTCCTGGCCGCGGGAGCCGCGGCGGCCGCAGACCCCGTGAACAGGCCTCAGGTATTTATAATTTATATATTGTTGACGGACATGGAATTGCAGGCATACAACACAGCCATGCAATTATGATTACAGATGTAACAAGATAAGATACGAGATAAGTTACAGGATACGTCTTACGGCGATGAAGCAGGGGGGCATATGTTGCATAGACTTGCATCATGATAAAGACAGAGAAGTCACCGATCCGGTGATCGGTGACTTCTCTGCCTTTATCATGATGCAAGTCTATGCAACATATGCCTCCTGCTTCATCGCCGTAAGACGTACCAGCTGCGCCAGAATGTGTACCTCCAAAAATGTTTTGACTCCTGATTGGTCATTGTGATTTCAAGAACGTTTTTTACTATTACATAAATAAAACAAATCTGAATTCCCTATTGGGCGTTCAAATTTACCAACAAGATAAACTTTAATCCAGCATTGCGAGCTGATGGGCTGCCATTTTGGTGATTCAGACAAACATGTTTGTAATCGTCAGACATTTGTCTCATATTGTATTGATTCAACAAACTTAAAAGATTACTGGGGCACCCCATATTGCTTTCAACTGAAAGTTGTCACTGTTTTCTTTGACGCAATATGATCCCTATAATATACCTACCAATCGATAGCAAATATCACATTTAGTAACTATGTATGTCTTCCCAAGACATTTTGCACTATAACTAATTATAACATCAATAATTAATATCTTGCCGCTTCTGTCACCTCTCCTGTCACCAAACTTTGTTTTACATGCCAGCTGACTGCAAGCCAAGCCATCACTGTTGTTGGTCTGGAGTCATAGGGAAGCTTTATGACATCACCAGATTCTGGCTACAAGCGAATCTTAGGTTGACCCGATGGGACTTAATGGCTACGAGCGGCAGGCTAACCCGATCAGTCTTAATGATGTAGGCCTGTTTCAAACTCGATCAGACTTAAAGGGATTATACAGGATTTTCCCAGAATAATTGAGTTACATAGTAAAACGTACTTATAAAGGTGGTAGAAGTCCCACAGTAGCAACATTTTTCTGGAAATGACCTCTTCTGCACATCAGGACATTCCAAAGTGTGCGGTGATGCCACCGCATATTTTCTGCAGGACCGGCTGAGGCAATGCCAGTCATCTCTTTTATGCTAATAAAAACACCTCACTTATGGCATATTTCCGGTAAAATAAGCAATATTTGAAAGAAAATAAACTTGTTTTGTTCCAACGACACCAGCAGTTACCTAGTTTTCCCATAAATTCTATATTTTTCATGAGTTTTCATGCCAAAAAATGAATACACCACCACCAAATTCTCAACGCTAAAGGCCAGAGAAAAGAAAACCACAACAACGCAAAACCTCAACGAACAGTGTGTAGTAATACAAAGTCCTGTCAGTTTTTAATTGCATAATAATTTTGTGATCCAGTGTAGGACTTGCAGATAATTAAAAACTCTAAAATTGATCTTAAGATAGAAGTGGTGGACAGTAGTGCCGATCAAGTACTCATTATCGGATACAAGTCGCCAAAAACGCCCAAGTTTTAATGCTGATAATTGCTGAAATAATGGACTAAATGAGCATTGAGGTCCCTGTTATATGTCTTAAACGTGTTTAAAGCTCATACAACTGCAAAAGAGTGCATTTACTTTCAGGACGGAATCCTGTATAATCCCTTTAATGGCGGAATTAGGTTATGTCAGTTTTTTTTCCAATGGCGTGTCAGCATTACATTGTTCCCATGTCATCATTTGATTTTTATTTTATCCAGTGAACTAACCAGAAACAGCAGCCTTGTTCAGGTCACATAATAATGTTGGCGGTGATCACAGCAGTAGCAACCCCAGGAAGCTTTTCGTTCCAACATTGTTAGGTAAGATACATTCTAAATAACATAAAAGGTATATAATAGGGTAACAGTATGGCTGGTGTCACCGGTCGCGGCTGGCGTCTCACAAAAATAAAGGTTTAAGGTTACTATAAATACAAGCGAATCTTAGGTTTTGTCCTGACTGGACTTAATGGCTGTGAGCGAATTTTCGGTTTCACCCTAATCAGACTTAATGGCTGGTTAGGTTAGGTTGCACCAGCCATAACCCATAATCCAGTGACGCCATCATCATCATCATCTAGGGCTGCCATGTGTATCCAGATCAACCTTGATTTATAGTAACCTTGAACCTTGATTTTCATGAGATGCCAGCCGCGACCAGTGACAGACACCAGCCATACTGTCCAGTATGCAAAACGTGGCAGGAACATCAACAAGATATTTGGGGCAGCCCAAATCCTGCCCCAAATGGGACAGCAAGCTGCCTGGGGCAGAAAAATCCTGACCCAAATGGGCAGCCTAGGATTTTTTTCTTGCTGGGGGGGGGGGGGGGTCGGGTATTCACGATCACGTTTTATCTAGTATGGATTCACTTTTCAGCCAAAAGTTGTTGACCGTGGGGTGGGGGTGCTGTCAGTCGTAATCACGGTCACATTTTATCTAGTGTGAATCAGTAACTTGTTACTTCTTCCCCAAAAAGTCAAATGCTGCCCCAACATTCCCAAAGCTGCCTCTAAATGTATAATTCTGCCCCTAAATTTAAAAGCTGCCCACAAATTTCCAAACCTGCCCCCAAATTTTCAAAAGCTGCCCCAAAACTTTCAAAAGCCGCCCCAATTTTGATGTTTGTGCCAACCCTGCCCCGACGAGATCATGTTGAAACTTGCCACGTTTTCCATACTGGCGTACTGTTACCTATAATAGTGTCTTGAAAGATGCGTAGTGACCAAATAGTTAAGTTTTGTAACATCCAAAATGCTGTGGGGTTATGGTCAGTATGGCTCTTTATGGAGGAGCCACATGAACAGGCCCTATGTGGCTAGACTTTTGCAACAATGACAACAGGCTTCTAATGATGACTGGCATCAGCATGACAATGGTCCACGGTCAGCGAGTACAGGAAGGAAGCCAGATAAACATCACAGTTAAGGACAAGGAAGCATATATAAGGAGGCTTATAAATAAGGCACTGCAAATTTACGTTGATTTGCATTCCCACCTACCATCAAACTCCGTTAAACTCTCATATCTTCTTCGTGCGCTCGCCGGAGGGGTGTATCGTTTTGAGCACGGTACTTTTAACGTTTTGAGGCAAATTTGTGAGGAAATGCTTTGTTGTGCGACATCAAAATGGCTTCATGGAATAGTGCTACCAAAGTAAACAACTTTTAAGGTAACACAAAATTTCTCCCAACCATGAGATATGAAAATAACTTCACCCATGGTTTTCGGTCATTTTAGAAACAAACAAGGGATATATAATACAAGTTAAAGTTTGGGAATATATTTGAAAGTTAAATAAGAGTTAAATGAGAGAAAAATAAAGGAAACCTTGCGTCCTTACAAAAGTATGATTAGATAGTTTTCGCTAGCAAACCTATAATTCCTTTTTCCATGCGTTGCGTAAATTGCGCAGCTCAGACAAAACGGCACATTTTTTTTTCGTGTAGCAGAAAGCTGTAGGGCACGGAGTGGCAAAGGCACGATCCTCCGTGCTCGGGGCACTCCGCTGTTACTTCCGGGCGCGCTGTCGTGGCGGAGTGGTGGTGTCTGGAGAGGGAGCTGGTGGCAATCGACCATATTTAGGGGTCTTACTTTTTGGCCGAAGGACTGCATACGGGGATTGTAGGCGTCGTTTTCCTGCCATGTTCCGCACATGGCTCGGTTTGACCCTGCTGGTGCTGCTGACATTCTTCAAAGGAGGACGGTTGGAAGGCAAGTTCCATTATTCCAATTCGGTCTTTGCTTACCTTTTACGGTGTTACTGTTTGATGTACCGTATTTACATATTTCATTACGTATTTGATAAGTTCCCTGGTACTGATATTCGCTACATTTTGATTTGCTATGATAAATGATTGTAAGTTTCCGATCGATATGTATACTGCGCGTCATCGCAAATTTAAATCGACTCAAAATATATTCGGAGGTTTAAAGACTAGAATCGAAGTGCCTATTTCTACCGTAAAATTATGAGCAATTGAACAGCATAGCTTGATTTTCTGTATTTTGCTAAACATTGGTCCTGATCGTTGACGTGAAATTGTAATTTGTGCGCTAGATTTCAATTTAGATAAGTAAAGCATATGGTAAAGAAACATTTAAGTTTAAACTTTTGGGGGCTTAAACTGTGAGAATAAAATCAGAGAAAATGTATAACATTGTTTGTTCCAGCATTTTCCCAAGCTGAATAATTACCAGTTTATCAGTGAAAATGTGGGTTGGAGACGTTGGCTGTGGATTCAAGAGAGACGTTGGCTGTGGTTTATCACTTACAGTCAGCAGTTTTTTTTGTTATTGGAGTTCGAGTCCCTGTCAGTTTTTTACCTTCGAGGCAGAGTTCGTGAAAACCCTTCAACGTCAATTATCCAGACCGTATCCATGGCAGGATGTGGGTAGTCCGAGTCGTATTCAGAGACGCATATGGTCGATGCGGACAATTTTGTCCGGAGCCGTAGTCTGAGTCGGAAGTCGAAGTCGAAGTCGGAAGTCGAATGGGCAAACAAAACAAAAATCAGCGAAATTTCGGCCACCAGGGCGGCGCTGCTCGCAACGTGACCCAAGCAGCGATCGCCGCCATTGGCGACAATGCAATAAAGGGATTATACGGGTTTTTCCCAGAATAATGAGTTACATAGTACAACTTACTTATAAAGGTGGTAGAAGTCACACGGTAGTCACATTTTTATGGAAATTACCTCTTCTGCACGCAGGGGCGGCGGGGGGGGGGGGGGGGGGGGGGGCCCGCCCCCCCCCCCCCCCCGCGCCGAAGTCGGGGAAGGGCCTCGTAAGCAGACCAGTTTCCGCGCCGAAGGCGCGGAAATAGGCCCCTCTGACCAGTGACTGCGCCCCTCTGGCCAGTGACGGCGCCCCTCTGGCTAGTGTCGGCGCCTCTCTGGCTAGTGTCGGCGCCCCTCCTGCTAATGACGGCTCCCCTCTGGCCAGTGACGGCGCCCTTCTGGCCAGTGTCGACGCCTCTCCGGCCAGTAACGGCGCCCCTCCGTCTAATGACAGCGCCCATCTGACCAGTGACGGCGTCCCTCTGGCCAGTGACGACGCCCCTCTGGCCAGTGTCGGCGCCCCTCCTGCTAATGACGGCGCCCCTCCGGCCAGTGACTGCGCCCCTCCAGCCAATGACGGCGCCCCTCCGGCCAGTAGCGGCGCCCCTCCGTCTAATGACGGCGCCCATCTGGCCAGTGACGGCGCCCCTTTGGCTAGTGTCGACGTCCCTCCTGCTAATGACGTCGCCCCTCTGGCCAGTGACGGCGCCCCTCTGGCCAGTGACGGCGCCCCTCTGGCCAGCGACGGCGTCCCTCTGGTAAGTGTCGGCGCCCCTCCTGCCAGTGACTGCGCCCCTCCAGTCAGTGACGGCGCCCCTCCGTCTAATGACGGCCGGATGTGCGGCCCTCTCAGGCCTCGACAGTCGCCCTCTCAGACCAGCCTGGGGTCCGCCCAGGCATGGGAAGGGTTCTGTCAGGCCTATACATATCTGAAGGGGCCTTAAACCATCTAAGGGCCACTCATGCCGAACGAGGGCCGACAGGGGACCCGCTCAAGCCGACCGAGTTCTCCTTCAGGCCAATCGAGGACCACTCATGCCGACCGAGGACCACTCAGGTTGAATGTGGTCCCAGCAGACTGACCAAGTTCCCCTTCGGGGCGCCGGAGGATCCCCTAAACCCGACCGTGGGGCCCTCATGCCAACCAAAGGCCCCTCAGACCGAACGTAAGGGCCCACAGACTGACAAAAGCCCGAGTAATGACCCTGAAGCGTGCACAGAAATACCCTTTGTGAATTTATGTGCACGCCACTGAGTGTCACTCATGGAATACAAGAAGAACAATAGTTTCAGTGATGCTATTCCTGCAATTGAGGTAGAATGAGAATATCACTCCGGACGAGGCAGGAGCTTCCCTAAATGACTTTCCCGCTAAAAAAGTTGTATGCCGACTGCCGAAAGGGGGAAGCTCCTGGACTTACGCTCTATCCTATTCCTCGTGCTGTCAGCTAAAGTTGAGCGCATATTTGTATTTGGCTCAAACCTTACGTGTGAATGTGTTTCTGGTGTTGGCGCCCTTTGCTAAGCAGAGCTGTTTGCATGGACCATATCCGATCGCGCTGTCAGCTTAAGTTGAGCGCATATTTGTATTTGGCTCAAACCTTACGTTTGAATGTGTTTCTGGTGTTGGCGCCCTTCGCTAAGCAGAGCTGTTTGCATGGACCACATCCGATCGCGCAATATTTGCTCAAAGGTGGAATTTGAAGTCGAAAGCTTTACGTGTCACAAACCTTCAGCGCGGATCTCCCCGCGCACTGACTTCCTCTGACTCAGGCCGCTGCCACCGACGCAGGTCATCCCAGTCAAGGGTATCCCCGCAAAGACGTGGCTACGATGCAATTTGGACGAGAGGCTTCTCCCCGTCGTTATTGTCTACCACTTCCATCAGACGCCGCACGACCAGGTCTAAGTAGAAACAGAAAGCATCGGTAGGGTATTCATGGTGGCTGACAGTGATGCTGACAGTGATATAATAGATGTCTTTGACAATGGGTGCTTGGTCACTAGCCGGAGGGGCGCCGTCACTGGCCAGAGAGGGACCGTCACTGCCCGGAGGGGCGCCGTCACTGGCCGAAGGGGCGTCGTCACTGGCCGCAAGAGTGCCGCCACTGGCCGGAGGAGTGCCATCACTGGCCATATGGGCGCCGTCACTAGCCGAAGGGGCGCTGTCACTGGCCAGAGGGGCGCATGAGCGTAACCACCTTCCGAAAGTAGGTGGGGACGGAGGCATTTTTAAGTCGATTATTTCCATGTAACGCCCATGGGCGTAATGTTAAAATCCGAAAATGTTACTGGGGACTAATCCCTAGTGACCCCAGTGGTGGTTACGCGCCTGGAGGGGCGCCGTCATTAGCCGGAGGGGCCACTGCTGTCAATCCAGCAGTGGCGTCGCCACAAAAACTCGCGGGGCGATCCTGACGGGGCCCGGCTTCCAGGCCCCCTGTTGGCGACGCCCCAGGTTAAAAGTACTTGGGTATAAAGGTCCGAACTATTGAAGCGGAGCTGCCTCGAAAGCCGAAAAAAGGCCTTGCGATAATAGTGTCTTTAAAACTGAGTCACCTTTGACTTCTGAGCCAAGAAGCCTCTTACGTCGATTGTGCTAATGAAGTGGAGAAACAGACCGGAGAGAGGAGTCAATATATTTGTGTCGGCCAGAGACAGCGTGCATTTCGGCAGACCGGGGAGAGGGTCGGGTGGATTTCGGCAGGCCGAAAAAGGGGCAGGCAGGGTGGATTTAGGTAAACTAAGGAGAGGGATGAGAGGATTTCGACTGACCGGAGAAAGGGGTGGGTGGGTTTCAGCAGGACGGAGTTCCCGGTACATGCGTCGTTAAATAAACACATACAAGAGAGTTGGGTAGATTTCGGCAGGGAGGGAGGGAGGGAGGGAGGGAGGGAGGGAGGGAGGGAGGGAGGGAGGGAGGGAGGGAGGGAGGGAGGGAGGGAGGGAGGGAGGGAGGGAGGGGACGGGGGGAAATGTCCCCCAACTTCAAAGTTGGGGGGGACAGTGTCTTTTGTCCCCCCCCCCCCCCCCACTTGGAGCACATGAAACTGCCCTCAAATTGCAAGCACCTCAAACAGTACACACCTCAAGCACCTTCAACAGTAAGAATACAGTTATCCAGGGAATAAAATCAAAATTTTCGCGCCACTCCACGGCGCAATTGCAATACACATTCAATTGTATAGGGGTTGAAACAATATGATAAAATCGCACCGTTTCGCGGGACATTAATGTTTTGTTTATAGGTTGCTACTTTCCTATATAATTGGGCAAAATAGTTTGCTTTATCACTTTTTTACCGCCCTCTTAAACGAAAAAAAAAACATTTTTACAAGTCATAGAGGAAAAATACATATCCAGGGCATAAGATTCAAAATGTTCGCGCCGCTCGCGTTCGCGGCGCAATTCCTTTCAAAGTTCCAGGGTTTGGGCCTAAGCAAATATTCGAAGTTAGTATAGTCACTGGCGGATCCAGGGGGGGGGGGGGGGCGGGCGGGGCGGCGGCCGGGGCTAAAGCCCCCCATCCCAAGCTCGACAGGGGTGGCAATAGAAATTAGCCCCCCCCCCCCAAATCCGCTGAAACTGGCGATGAAAAAATGGATACCTACTGCGTGCGAAAAATAACTTCTTGCGATTTTCTTTTTTGGCTCGTGTGTGTTTCCTCTTATTTTGTAGCATTTTGGTAGCAGTAGGGATAGGGAAAGCGGCGCGTCTGCCGCTATTTTGAAGTGATTCACAAACAACGTAGGTTATAATTTTTTCCACGCAGCGTCACCGCCTTTGGTCTGCTGCCTGCTCGGTGGCAGAGGAGCGCGTGAGTGAATTTCCATGTATCACTGGCGGATCCATGGGGGCGGCAGGGGCAAAAAAAGCCCCCCATTCCAAGCTCGACAGGGGCGGCAATATAAATTAGCCCCCCCCCCCCAAAAAAAACACGGAGAAACTGGCGATGAAAAATGGGTACTGCCGGCGAAAAAAATAAAACGCATGGGTACTGCCGGCAAAAAAAAAACCGCAGAAACTGGCGATGAAAATGGGTACTGCCGGCGAAAAAATAACTTCTTGCGAAATAAATAAATATAGCCTCGTTCGTGTTTCCTCTATTTGGTAGCATTTTGGTAGCAGTAGGGATAGAGAAAGTGGCGCGTCTGACGCTATTTTGGAGTGATTCACAACCAACGTAAGCTATAATTTTACACGCAGCGTCGCAGCCCTTGGTCTCCTGCAGCCTGCTGGGTGGCAGAAGAGCGCGTGAGTGAATTTCCTTGCATATGTACCTATGTTGTGTGGAATACGTCTACTAGTATTAAGTAGGATAATTAGGTTCAGTTAAACAAATCCCAATGTTCTTCTTTTTGTAGCTGGGGCATTCCACGACAAATCGACAGAAACAAAGTGCAAAATTACACCGTCATGTCACCGATTTTGACCAAAATTGGTATATGGGGTAACCTGGGGCGTTAAAGCGAGTATCTCGGAAACTACTTTTTTGTATCTTGTATCTTGTAACTTTTTGTATCTCAGAAACTACTTGCCCTATCGAGTTGAAATTCGCCATACATTTCCTTCGCGCTCGCTCGTTCATCGCCGACTACGGCACCTTACTGGTAAGGAGATTGGAATCGGAATCGGAATCAGTCAGCCGACTTGGTATGTAATCGGAATCTATTCCGCTGAAGCGGAATAAAGTACAAGTCTGCTCAAGTCACGCGAATGGAAAAAATGGCTCAGCCAATCAGATTCGAAAGTAGTCTCGTAACGATAGACTCCCATTAGAGACTCTCATTAGAGAGTTCGCTTGCTAGCACAGTATAAGGCGCCCAACTCCAGCTGCTAGGTGATTGGCTGATTGTATAGCCTCTGCCCAGGCTATCGTAAGCACCGCATTCTTCGTAAGCACCGCATTCCTTAGCCAAAAAATCCAATATATTCGGCTGGAGAGTCTTTTCAGTCAAGAAAACTTGCAGATATGGGTTTCCCAACACGGGCTTCAAAACTGCTATCTCAGTTCAAAACCCCATGTTGAAGGCGAACTATTTCCTTTATGGTCATTTCCCCCAAAACTTATCAGTTTTTAAGCAATCGAATTGCTAATTTGCAAAATGGGGTCTAGGCTAGTCCCGCCGCTGATTGGCTGACAGTGACTTCAAGATTGTCGGTCCTGGAAGTCAGACGACCTGTATTTCTCGAACCTTGGCGAGTACGATGTAAACAACGGCCAACACGATAGGTGCGGTCCAAGTAGTTTTTCACGTTTATGAATTGATAGTTAACAAAAATTGAGATATTGCAATGCCTCGCACTCGTCATTGTGTTCTGTGCGGGAGAAGGCACAGTTCCACAATGTTTGTATTCAAGTCGCCAGAATTGTCTGGAAACGATTGTGCCATGTGTTGGTACCTAAAAGTTTTCTCTATAGCTCTCCATAGTTCAATAATGACGTCATCATCCCAAATTTAAAAACTTAATTTGTATAAAGTTGAGTAGCTTTTCGAGATAAAAATATCACCATCGTTTCAACAGCATTTACTTCATATTTGTTTTTACTACAAC
>JAXIVJ010019278.1:0-20175 GCA_036785665.1 Chirona hameri | reverse complement strand
AAATAATGCCTACGAACATCATAGACTCGTACGACCACTAGCGGATCCAGGGGGGGATGACCCCTCCCCCCAAAAAAAGTCTGAAATCGGCACAAAATTTACACATTTCCTGATATAGAAGACAATCTACGCAACTTTGAATAAGGAGTTTGTTTTAAATCAGCTATCAACGCATAAGCAAGCGAAATCCAATGAGTTTTCAGAATTGTGTGATAATTTGTGGAATTTGTCCCCCCCCCCTCCAACCACTCGTGACCCCCCAAACCATCGTTCTGGATCCGCCAATGGGTACAACCGGTTTAGCTCCCTTTATACTAGGTTGTAATTTGATACATGATTACTATTTGATAACCCTAAATGTTCCAAACGGCTTTGGCTGCTGTCAATCTTTGCCGGTTGCAAGGTGTACAAGCAAGACTTTCCTAATGTAGGGTCTAGAAGAAAAATATGCACATAACTGTCCTAAAACGTTAAAGTATTAATATTGAGAAGAAATTGACAGCCATATAACAATTGCGCCAAGGGCGCCGCCAGCTTCCGAAAGTTGGGAGGGGCGGGGGGGGGGGGGCGGAGACATTCTGAAGTCGATTCTTTCCATGCAACGCCCATAGGCGTAATGTTAAAATCCGAAAATGTTGGGGGGGACATGTCCCCCTTCCCCCCCCCCCCCCCGCCTGTGGCGGAGCCCCTGAATTGCGCTACCAAGAGGCGTGAAATTTGAGGTTTTGGAAGGCTGGAACACTATTTTGCTATTTGAATCAGACCGTAGGGGTATCACGAGGAAATGAGACTGGAGCAAAAGGGAGGGCCAAAAAAACATGTTATCCCCTCCCCCTAGGGCTAAAGGGCTCCCCTGGAGCCGCCGATGCCCCCTCCCCAAAATATAATCTCGCCTCGCCAAAATGGCCACCCAGCCCAACATTCTTACGGGAGGCCCTGATAGGGTATAACTATAACTAACCGCAGGCTGAAGGACGTGCGATGCCGCGGTCGGGGTTTTAGAAGGACATGTGTCGCAGCCCACAGCACAGGCTTTGCAGAACTTGCACGGTAGTGTACCGTGTGGCCACAGGACATGCGTCACAGACCAGGGGAATTGTTGGACTTGCGCTATAACCATGAGTTGACGAGGGACGTGCGCTACCAACCGGAAGCTCTCTGCTGAGACTATCTCCAGTCCAGTAGCCGTTGCACGTCGCGCACAGCTGGCAGCCGGCGACAGAGCAGAGATAAGGCGACACTTGGCAGGAGTGCCGCGTCGCAGCGTGAACCAGACGGCCGCCCCGAAGTGCTGGAACTGTTTACTGTTACGTGATGGGTTGAGGGTTCCCTGAAGTTGGGACCTGACACCACGACCACAGCCGTGTCGGTTGGTAGATGTATCGAAGCGGCTGGCCATAGCATTGACTTGAGTCACTATACACGAGGCACATTCGGCTGTTCGGTAGTTAATTCAGGCTAAAACACATTTAACCTAAATGTATGAACGACAGAATTTCGCATCTACAGCTGCTACTCCATGCATTTACGCGGATGACTTATTACAGAAAATATTAAATATTGCATGCGAGTTCCATCTTTCGAGCACTGGTCCAGAACTGAGATGCTACCCTCATCCATGATCTAGCAGGCGCATAAAGCCAAATAACAATTAAAGAGAAATAATGACCTTTTGATTTATTGAGTTGCCTTATTTCATCTCAATTTAAAAATGAAATAACAACTTTTTCTATTTCGAAAATTACATTTTGGGAAATTAAAATATATACTCATATATGGTGACGAACAGTATGATCCATCACTATCTCTGGTTTGAATGTTTATTTAGTTTGGTTTGGTTTAGTTTGTGGACCTTAACCCTCGCCCTACGGGAGCTTTTTTCGCCTTCGCCCTACGGGGGGGGGGGGGGGGGGCCTGACAGCCCCCTGTTAACTTCCAAACCAAGCAACTTAGAGCAATGCGGTAAGAACCAGCATGTTGCCTGTCATGAGAGGAATCTAACAGTATGCAATTTTTAGGTTTCAGGTCAACGGGTGACCTTCCAGGTCAAGTGAATGACCTCGGATTTACCACGCCCAGAACAGCGATTTTGCTCTTCAGAAAATCTCAAAATTAGAAATTGATAAATGTAAATAAAAAGGCATGTTCTTAGACCAGTTTTGGCTCAGGAATACAAAAAAAAAGAAATCTTACACTTAGGAAGCCATAACTCAGTCAATAATGGAGATATTGCTTTGAAATTTGGTATGATTATTGTCCATACTCAGTTCTCTCACATATATTCCTTTTTTTAAATATCTTTGAACATTTTGATTTTGTGGGGATTTTTCCAATTTTTCCATTTTTATTTATTTTAGGGGTCAAAAACCCAAAATTTTGCAAATCCGAGATTGCCATTTTAATGAAAATTACATTTTGTATCTTTGGTGAATTGAGTTTGCAATTTTTTTAAAACTGTTTTCTACGATTTTTCAAATATTTCTCATTTTTTACCAACACGACGTCATCAAAACATTATTATCTCCCAAAATACTTAACCAATTTAAAACAAATGTTTACAGCCTACGTATAATTATTGTAAACCCAGCTACCAAAAATTTCAGCAAGATGCACCTTATGTGTCAAAAGTTATTCAAGAAAAACCTCAGGGGGGGCCTGTTAGGCCCCCCCCCCCGTAGGGCGAGGGTTTTGAAAGCACCATGTCCTCTTGGGACCAAGGCGCTAACTGGAACTCTCACCCTGTTCCGAGGGATATGGGGAGCAATGTTGATTTGTAAACAAGTCATAGGGCCATAAATGAAGTGCGCCAAGAAGCGTGACAACGTCCCTGATTGGTCAATGAAACAAATCGCCGACACTAAATAGGCCGCCCTTGTGTGTATAAGTGAACTTCCGATTTCATTGTTTCATGATTTTTCTGAAAATTGTATTTGTCATAAGCTTATGCCTAGTGTTATATACAGCCAGAGACAAAACCAAACCAAACTCCTAATGTTGAAAATATATGAACAAATTTGCAAAAATTGAGGATCGCAACCACTAACTAGGACGTCGTTAGGTGCATAAGTTACTAACTGCTAATTTGTTTGCCTTGTTATTGTTTGTTGATGTTTAAGGGCAGAAGGGCACATAATCACGACAAACAGAGTGTAAGACATTTGTTCCACACCATTTCGTCAAAAAACAATACAGGATTTTGGTGAACACCGAATCCGAAATTTGTTACCAAGTACTTGAGAGTACCGACCATTACAAGCGTGGATCGCTTATCAACTTTAACTTGAAATATATTTCGGTAACAATGCTTATATGCAAAATACAATAAATTTACAATATATTTTAGTCTCGTCTTTCGATTTCAAGTGATAACTCCATTTTTGTGGGAAAAGGCCATTATTTCCCTTTAAGAGGTACAATGCAAGAAGGCAAATGGACGAAGGCGAACAATATCGTGCGGTAAAGCTCAATGACGATATTTCGGAATGAGAAAAAGGATCATCCGAATATGCAACATGCGGTGACCTTCATGATTTACCTCCGTACTACCCGTCGCCAACTGCATGCAGAATGTAGACCTCACGCACCGCACTGAACCGACACGCAACACCCGAACACCGCAGCCGTGTTCAGTATTTTATTATGAGCTAAAAATCTGTACATAAAACAATCGCAAGCATACAGTCCTGTTGCCACCGACATCGCACTCCAATAAAAAGCATACACGACGAATAAATACACAATCCCGGCAAAAAAGTCGACGGAGGCGCACCGCGACCGCTGCACCCTCCGCCACCACCACGGCCAGGGCGGGCGGCCGCCGCGCCGGCGGTCACGGCGTCAGTTGTACTTCTATCACAAGTGGGCGCATACCTCAGGGCCGCTGCTCTCAGCGCATCCCGCCACCACCCCCGTCGGGCGCCGCCGGGTAGTGGTGGCCGGGGTAGTGATGCGCCGCCGGCATCATGGCTTGCCCCGCCGCCGGATGCGCCGGGTGGCCGTACATCGCCTGCAGCTCCGCCAGAGGGCGTTGGTGCGCGGCCTGTTGGAAGCCTAGCGCTGCGCCGGGGCTGCCGTGGGGCGGCATCACCTGGCCTCCCCCTGCCGAATGGTGCGCGCGGTGCGCCGCGTGAGGGTCCACCCCGCCGTAGCCGGCTACGCCGGCACCGTAGCCCGCGGGCTGGTACCCGGACAACGGCCCACCCGCCGCTACTGCGGACATCCCCAACACGGCACCGTGCGCCGGCGCCTGCGGTGTCCGCGCTGGCGCCTGTGGCAACGCCTGTGCTGGTACCGACGACCGCACGTGCGCTGGAGACCGACCTGGCACATGCGCTGGAGACTGACTTGGCACGTGCGCTGGAGATTGACTTGGCACGTGCGCTGGAGACTGACTTGGGACGGGCGCTCGCGCCGGTGACGGTGCCTGCGTCGGCACCTGCGTTGGTACAGGTGTCCGTGCAGGAGCTGGTGCCTGGGGCGGAGGCACAGGTTCCCTCGCTGGCGCCGGTGCTGGCGCGGGAGCATGGGCGGCAGCGTAGGCGGCAACGGGAGCAGCGGCGGGGGCGTGGGCGGCGGCAGCGGCTGCTGAGGCGGGGGCGGCCACAGGCGCTGCAGTGGCCGCGTGGACGGGCGCCGGTGCGGGGGCAGCAGGCGGCGCGGAGGGCGGCGCTGCGGCTCGGGCGGCGGCCGCCGGTGTGGTGGGCGCGGGCGGCGAGGCGGCGGCGGCGGCGGCGGCGGCGGCGGAGGCCGGCTGTGCGGTGCCAGAGGCGCCCGGCAGCGGCCCGTCCGTCCAGCAGAGCAGCGCGTGGTGTGGAGAGTGCGAGGCGGCGAACTGGTCCTTGACGAGCGTCTGGGAGAAGCTGGTCTGCTTCTGCAGCTCAGCGGCCTCCTTGCCGTGCTCGCCACAGGAGCGGTACAGGTCTGGGGACAGAAGGAAGACACGTCACACAACAGCAGCGGGAGGACGACCACGGCAGGGTCAGGCCGCCCAACGTGAAAGATTGGGTGTACATAAAACACAGACGGATCCATAGCATCACACATTCACGACTTAGATGCATTTAGTGAAATGGGGAAATATTGGGCGATTGGGTGGGGCAACAAGGCGATACTTACACTTCCTTGCTTTTATTCGCTCATTCACTTTTCATTTCATGCAGTTCCATGCATTTGAGTTTCATTAACAACTTTCTTGAATCAAATGGAGGACGTCAACTGACCACAAATCACAAACTAGGCGATATAACATCATCAATTTCAGAGAATGATTCTACGCCAGCAGCTGTGCCCCCCCCCCCCCCCCCCCCACTTCTCACAACTACGAGTCATGAAGTCTGCCGCAGCACGTGTTCTTGTGAAATAAAAGTGTCGCCACTAAATCATTTTCGTCCCAAAACCTCAAGGCCCTATAACAACAGAACCTTAGTCGGGCGAGATATACCAGCGATAACCGGGATAAAGCGTCAAATGAACCCTTTTGTGTCGTAAATTGGCAGTACTAAGTGCACACATCCGCTCGTAGCGACACCTCCGTACCTACGTCAATGCAACGTCACGATGACACAAGCCAAACGCAGCTGGAGGTTCCGGCCATGTCACCCGAAGAATGCCCTTGATTCCATTCCATTCCTTTACGGCTTCGTCATCGACAGCAATGGAAAAGTGCGACTTAGCCACGCGCGATCGGAAACACCATCACTGCAACTTTCCAGACCTGAACTGATTAACCACTCTAACTCTAGGCCAATATATAACCCACTCAGCACATTTTCGTGACAGCTCTGTTGGCCTATTCTCTGGTGTCGTGTTTTGCGGCGACCGCCTGCCGCCCCGACACCCACGGACAAAGCGCGGCTGCCTTTGCAGCGGCACGACCGTCCATTAGTGTACATTGTTCTGGTCGGACGTGGTCGCGCCATTAACGCCAAGAAGATCCACGTCTAAAGAGACTGGCATGGACGCCATGCGACGGAAAACTCACAGGCAGAATTCCGGAGAGCCAGTCAAAACATTGGCGTACCTTAGAAGTGCCTTATTGACACAAAAAAACGGCCTGGAACCTTCAGGCATTCCCTTGTTTGTTAATTGGGTTTTGGGTCGCGACAACTCCTCGGTTATATTGCGCATTTCAGGCATTCCTTGATGATGTTGATGCTTTCGTGCTGGACATAGTTATGATCGAAACGAAGTATGTCTGGTCACTGTGGTTTTGTTATCATCTCATCCGCAACGCTATTAACCAAATGCACATCGTTTGTACACATCAGCCACCACAAAACTTGAGTACGCGGCCAGAACATTGACAAGGTTGGGGCTTTTCTCAAATATCCTTTGCAATAATGCAGCCCGTGGTCGCCAGGAATGGCGCACGTGTTCCCATCGGTTGTTGGCAGAGAAAGCTGTCCTTGGCGGGTCGTATATTCACGCACCGTTCAAAGAAGTATCGGGTCGTTGGCAGCAGGGAGAGGCCCGCTTCGCAGAAGGATTAAAACAAGCTGCAAATCCGCCACACAAAAATACCCCTGCAACATCTTCCACGGTGGATGTGACCATAAATTTATCAGAAAATTCCGCCTATCTCGACTATTTCGGGTAATAAGCGATCCGGGCATATTTTGAGGTTGTTTCCCGCGTCCCAGATGTTCGCTGCCTGCCGGAACTAACCGCCGAGTGACACAGAGCAACACTCGACATGGCAGTGTGGCAGCAGCGAAACAATAATGACCAGCGGAGAAGTGACATCAGCTTATCTGCTGCACCAGTTTAGCAGTATTGCATACATGCCGGTCACGCTTCCACGTGTAAACCAACAGACCAGCACACCGCTATGGTAGCTGATATGCTGATATTTTGTGTGCAATGGCAACGAAGATAGCAAGTATTAATGGAGATTTTGAGAAGCACAGGACACAGTGGATTTCTCAATAGCTGCATTCCAACATCATAGCAGAATAGAATATATCATGAAATATGAAATATTTCATCAGTCAGTTCAGAGTCATGACACCCATCACTAATCACAGCAGAAACGTGTTATCGAAAAGGCAAACCAGAAAACCGATACAACCAATATATTTCTGGGACCTCAGCCCTTGGCAAAGCACGACCTGTTGTGCGAACCCCAGGTTCCGCCACGCTGCACGCAAATTCAATCGATGGAGATATTCAGTGGTAAGTTTTACAAGCAATCGTAAATTCCACAGAATCGATACAGTGCACCCCAGTTCTGCGTTGCCGGACATGTTTACGACCAATATATACTTGTAACTTCATATCAATGTATACATTTAGAGCGCCCGCCCGTATACTCCGCAATATGGGCCATTCCGATGGCGAGGGATCTCGAGCGGCCATTCGTCTTACCCACTCCCCAATGTTAGTAAATCCACCCCCCTGCTCACTACCGCCCCATCTAGTCGAGAGGGCGCACTCAGCTTGCACCCAAACACAAACACACCACTGAGCGACTACAACGCAGCCAATCACAGCAATCGATCTCCCCAGACCGCCACTTTTCGGAACACGGCGAAAGTTACGTTCGTGTTGGGGGCAGTGTACGATAGAGCAGGGAGATTGCATCAGAGCTCGCCGACGCTCTCGACTGGCCGCGGCCGGCACACGACGGCGGCATGACGCCAGCGTTCCTGGAACGCAGCGTAAGGTGCCGACGAGCCCATCTGCAAGAGCTCAACATGAACACGTTTCGCCTCCGTCACTTCAGTCGCTTGAAGAATATAAAAGCGGTGAGCGGAAAAAGCGCAGTTTTAAGTCACATTGAATGTCACATGAGGGAGCTTAGGTGATATAATCTCCGAGGCATGACGTTATCATGTGCGATCGAGGCATGAGTTCACATCTGTATAATTTATCAAGGAAACACTTGCATCAGAGGGTTTGCACAACTGTAGATTTCTTCGGGACGGTATTCCAATATCGATAACTTGGTATTTGCTAATAGGGAATCTTCTGAAGATCTGTTTTGCTGAGTAATTTCCAGTAATATCCAAACAAATTGTCGCCAGCCACCGGAGATAGCTACCTAATCCACTCAAATGATGGACACAAATTTGCATCATTATACAGCAGAATATGTCGTCAATAAGTATAAGCACCATATCAAAAACACCGCTTAATTCAAATGTGCACTGCCCCCAAACAGGTTCATACTCTAACATCCTCCCAGCGGTGCGTGAAGGGGATGAGGTCATTGCAGTGGCCGTATCTGCTTTATCGCAACTCGCCCTGGCGGCGGGTCATAATATCCTGTAGCGCTACGTGTGGTTTCTGATCGTGAGGTGCGGAGCTGATGACGGGGTGCCGCGGTCACCGGTAACGCTGGACATGACGTCAGACCTGGGACACCACGCACACGCTCCCACGCACCCACTCACCGCGGTCACCGGTAACGCTGGTCATGACGTCAGACCTGGGACGCCACGCACACGCCCCCACTCACCGCGGTCACCGGTGACGCTGGACATGACGTCAGACCTGGGACACCACGCACACGCTCCCACGCCCCCACTCACCGCGGTCACCGGTAACGCTGGACATGACGTCAGACCTGGGACGCCACGCACACGCTCCCACGCACCCACTCACCGCGGTCACCGGTAACGCTGGACATGACGTCAGACCTGGGACGCCACGCACACGCCCCCACTCACCGCGGTCACCGGTGACGCTGGACATGACGTCAGACCTGGGACACCACGCACACGCTCCCACGCACCCACTCACCGCGGTCACCGGTAACGCTGGACATGACGTCAGACCTGGGACGCCACGCACACGCCCCCACTCACCGCGGTCACCGGTGACGCTGGACATGACGTCAGACCTGGGACGCCACGCACACGCTCCCACTCACCGCGGTCACCGGTGACGCTGGACATGACGTCAGACCTGGGACGCCACGCACACGCCCCCACTCACCGCGGTCACCGGTGACGCTGGACATGACGTCAGACCTGGGACGCCACGCACACGCCCCCACTCACCGCGGTCACCGGTGACGCTGGACATGACGTCAGACCTGGGACGCCACGCACACGCCCCCACTCACCGCGGTCACCGGTGACGCTGGACATGACGTCAGACCTGGGACACCACGCACACGCCCCCACTCACCGCGGTCACCGGTGACGCTGGACATGACGTCAGACCTGGGACACCACGCACACGCCCCCACTCACCGCGGTCACCGGTGACGCTGGACATGACGTCAGACCTGGGACGCCACGCACACGCCCCCACTCACCGCGGTCACCGGTGACGCTGGACATGACGTCAGACCTGGGACGCCACGCACACGCTCCCACGCCCCCACTCACCGCGGTCACCGGTGACGCTGGACATGACGTCAGACCTGGGACGCCACGCACACGCCCCCACTCACCGCGGTCACCGGTGACGCTGGACATGACGTCAGACCTGGGACACCACGCACACGCCCCCACTCACCGCGGTCACCGGTGACGCTGGACATGACGTCAGACCTGGGACACCACGCACACGCTCCCACGCACCCACTCACCGCGGTCACCGGTGACGCTGGACATGACGTCAGACCTGGGACGCCACGCACACGCCCCCACTCACCGCGGTCACCGGTAACGCTGGACATGACGTCAGACCTGGGACGCCACGCACACGCTCCCACGCACCCACTCACCGCGGTCACCGGTAACGCTGGACATGACGTCAGACCTGGGACACCACGCACACGCTCCCACGCACCCACTCACCGCGGTCACCGGTAACGCTGGACATGACGTCAGACCTGGGACGCCACGCACACGCCCCCACTCACCGCGGTCACCGGTGACGCTGGACATGACGTCAGACCTGGGACGCCACGCACACGCTCCCACGCCCCCACTCACCGCGGTCACCGGTAACGCTGGACATGACGTCAGACCTGGGACGCCACGCACACGCTCCCACGCACCCACTCACCGCGGTCACCGGTAACGCTGGACATGACGTCAGACCTGGGACGCCACGCACACGCCCCCACTCACCGCGGTCACCGGTGACGCTGGACATGACGTCAGACCTGGGACACCACGCACACGCCCCCACTCACCGCGGTCACCGGTGACGCTGGACATGACGTCAGACCTGGGACGCCACGCACACGCCCCCACTCACCGCGGTCACCGGTGACGCTGGACATGACGTCAGACCTGGGACACCACGCACACGCCCCCACTCACCGCGGTCACCGGTGACGCTGGACATGACGTCAGACCTGGGACGCCACGCACACGCCCCCACTCACCGCGGTCACCGGTAACGCTGGACATGACGTCAGACCTGGGACGCCACGCACACGCCCCCACTCACCGCGGTCACCGGTGACGCTGGACATGACGTCAGACCTGGGACGCCACGCACACGCCCCCACTCACCGCGGTCACCGGTGACGCTGGACATGACGTCAGACCTGGGACACCACGCACACGCTCCCACGCACCGCGGTCACCGGTAACGCTGGACATGACGTCAGACCTGGGACGCCACGCACACGCCAACACGCACCCACTCACTCACTCACACAGACGGACAGACCGGTGATGGAACCGGTAGCAGTTCCGGAGTCAGAACCGGTGCACGGGCACACCTGACACCATCCACAGGAACGACACGGCCCTGCAGACCCCTGTCGCTTCACAACTGCTTGCGGTTCGCCTCGCCCACGCAACCAGCGACAAGGCGTTAGTTGGAAAAGGCGAGCGTGTTGTCGTCTGCTAACACGCTCGCCAGGCTGGAAGTAATGCGTACCTCTTCGTCCTGGCACGAGTTCCTGCGATCAGCGACGAAACCCGCCACAGGAGGAAAAATGCCACGGGAATGGGAAGGAAGGCACGCTTCCCGGTATGTGTTGATCACGCTGCTGCTGGTATTGCTGGCAGGTGGGAATGGCAAGTTTAGAAACAGGGAGAAGGCTTTCCAGCTCGACAACCGAAAGGACAGCGTCGGCTTTCGCATCAAAAGAGAAGAAACCACGCCGCTGGCAAGTCATGGGGCCGGTGTTTCTCCTTATTTCTAAGCATTCTTTCACCCATTCTAACATTTTTTCTAAACGAAAAGATTGCACCACCCGATGAAAGCAACGTGCTGACATTCCTTCAAAGGCACCGATGCCGCCAGTTAGACAAAACCAAACCTGAATAACTATCTGAAATGCCGCCACCTCAGGGGACACCATACAGACTAGCAGATGCCCCATTTCGCACGCCCACATGCCACGATGGAGGTACGCCAAAAATGCACCAGCCGATTTAACATAGCATCGCATCACACAGCCTCACCACCTTCCCGGTATCACGACTTAGCGACGATGTAATTGATCATCGCCTTCAGGACACGACAAACGCCACTAAACCAAACTTCCCTCGAAACGCGACCTAGAACGACGTGGAATTCCCTATGGCGAAGGCGTGAACGTGGGCGGCGCGACGTTACCAACATATGGCACAACTAGGAACATAGTAATCCACCACTTCGTGACGCACTTGGTGCACACCAGCTGGCCGGGTACGTCACAGAGGCGCTCCCTCGCCGCCTTTCCGTAGCAGCCGCGTGGCAACAATCGGTTCAGCAGGCGCTTCGAAGTCAGGAAAACCGCCGTGCATATTTTCATCACGAGTGATAGCATTCACCATGCGCATGAGGTGTGCGAATGGCACGTTAAACTCATCGTTGTCTGGTTATACCAGGGGAAATTTCTAAGCCGGAACTAATTGGTGAATGGATCTGAATTTGAAGTACTACTGGAGATAACCAGCGTAACTGCTGTCAAGGAAGTGCCCGACCGCTCCATTGACCAGGATGGGATCAAGTATCTCACGCAATATCGCTAAGAAGTCTTCGATTCGTATGCAACTGAGCTATCGACGCACTGATTCCTATGGTATTCAGGTCAGAGCAATCTGCCCAGTTTTAGCAAGGCTCTACCAATAGATCGCCTAGGCTGGCGCGATCACCACCAAATGACGCCACTCCAAGGAACACGCAAGTCAGCCTCAGCGTCCCTGCTAACAGATGGCACTTGTCCACCAACGGCCACCACACTATCTTCCAACAGCGGCCACTGCGTCCCCAGGTCCCAAACCAGGCGCCCGCCAGCCTCCCTCCAGCACGTGGCGTCAGCTGAGTCACTGTGGTGTCAGGTCGGCGGGGGCTGACAGGTGTCATGTCGCCGTCATTCGGCCGTCCATCACAGTCGGCACCGCTCCAGCTCTCCGCCACCTGATACCTCCCCCTCCCAGGCCGCTTGTACCCGTCAGCCGCCCCCAGGGCCGGCCGGCCGCGGCCAGCCAGCCCCCCCCCCCCCGACCCGATAACGGGACTCGCTGACCGGCCGGCAGCCGTCTGCTCCCCTGGCACGAGTTGTTTGTCGAGCGCTCCACTCTCAGGAGGCCATAAATCGCCAATGTCCTAACCATCAACCGGTGGCGACTTTTAAATCCATATGATTTGTGTAAGTGTGTCACCGCCGCTGCATTCGGCTCGCATGAGACCGGCGACACATTTACCGTCGCGGATGCCCATGCCCTTGTTTTCGGGGCTGGTTGGATGTACGGTATCGACGCAAAACTGCGCCATCCGGGCAGACTGGCGTCATATGTAGCGCAACCATACGCGGCACGTATGTAGCACGCAAACTCAGGCCAACACTATCCTGGTATGGCGTCATATGTAGCGCAACCATACGCGGCACGTATGTAGCACGCAAACTCAGGCCAACACTCTCCTGGTATGGCGTCATATGTAGCGCAACCATACGCGGCACGTATGTAGCACGCAAACTCAGGCCAACACTATCCTGGTATGGCGTCATATGTAGCGCAACCATACGCGGCACGTATGTAGCACGCAAACTCAGGCCAACACTATCCTGGTATGGCGTCATATGTAGCGCAACCATACGCGGCACGTATGTAGCACGCAAACTCAGGCCAACACTATCCTGGTATGGCGTCATATGTAGCGCAACCATACGCGGCACG
The DNA here is from genome assembly GCA_036785665.1 of Chirona hameri. Lineage (NCBI taxonomy): Eukaryota > Metazoa > Arthropoda > Thecostraca > Balanomorpha > Balanidae > Chirona > Chirona hameri. The sequence goes on along the minus strand of JAXIVJ010019278.1, from coordinate 7,159 downwards.
TATGTAGCACGCAAACTCAGGCCAACACTATCCTGGTATGGCGTCATATGTAGCGCAACCATACGCGGCACGTATGTAGCACGCAAACTCAGGCCAACACTATCCTGGTATGGCGTCATATGCTAACTGCACACAACCCACATCCATCTAGAGGCAGTGGGCAAAGCGGATTGGACAACATCTCTGTGGACCTCGGCGGGGTTGACCAAGCAACAGTGCAACAAGCACGGGCAACAGTGCGCCTGTCAGCACGCCCCATAGCGTACTAACCCGTTACCCCAATAACCCGTCCGTTCCCTCCACAGTCTATCTTCAGACCAACCACCAGCACCAGCAGTCTAGCCCACCGTCTAGGCGCCGCCGCCGCCGCCCGCTCGGCAATGGACCTTAGCACGCGCATATCTGCCTCCGCACGACGGGTCAGCGAGCACCCCGCGACACCGAATTCAAACCCGTATCGCTCACACTGACCAGCCGAGCCTCGCGTCTTGATCGAGGGCGACAGGACCGTGTGTCCCCGTTCCTATCTACATACCGACCCCGAGCGAACACCGCTGAGACCGGGTGGTACCGTTATCACTGGCAGCCGGCCACGGCGCTGGTGCAGCCGAATCGCCACCGTCACCGGCGTGTCTTCGGTGGACATCGGCTGATCGGGTGATCAGGAGACTGACACCGTGTGTCTTCTATGGACGACATGGCCGGCCACTGGGGAATATGCTGGGGTTCGCACCGGCGCGGCGCCGCACAACACGCTGGCTGCTAGGTTCCCTGAGAGCGGGATTCACTGACAGCGTGGTCCGGTGGCAGGCCGAGTCAAACTGCTCTTAAAGGGACATTGCCACCTCGCAGGCCAATATGGAGTTTTTGGTGTATCGGTGGCTTAAGCGTGCCCGATTTCACCTACAAAATTTGGTTTCCGAAACTCCCCCAATTAGATTATAAAAAAACATTTGCACCACTTATGATTGGCACACATTCGTAAAATTGAAGTCGCCTCATCACTATTTAGAATCAATTCTTTGCGGACTATGATTTGCTTTTGAATATTGCAAACTCAACATCACCATTCAGTCAGTGCACTTTAAAATTAAACTGCGTATACAGTTAATTATATGTTCAACAACCATAGCCTCTTTCATAATAAACCATGAATAAAACAGCAAAAATGGCTATGGCTTGACTTTGGGGGCCGTAATACCTTATAACACAGATAGACCTTTCAAGGTCAAGTCTCAGCGAATTCGGACGCTCCGGCTTTGGGCGCGCGCCAATTTCACAGCCAAACTGAATGACAACGGCCATCAAGAATCTAGTACTGAGCACAGCTGGGACCAACATTTTGGAGTCAGAAATAATAACAAAATGCTGATACCCTGCTTTAGGTGCTGTAGGAGCAAGTTTTAGCTTGAGCATACACGATTGTTGATCCCCACCATTCATTTAAGTTGCTTTTTAGAAATCCTCCGGAGGTGGCAATATCCCTTAAACGGCTACCAAAATATTGCCAAACGGCAGCAAAAAAAAACTGTCAAAAGGCTGTCAAAAAGCTGTCAAAAAGCTGTCGGATGGCTCTCAAAGGACTGTCAAATGGTTGTCAGATGCGGTGCCAGGTACCATGTATCCAATCCACCGAACAAGACCTTGCAGGAAACGACAGACCTCCCATCCGCCGCCACCAGCCGGCTCTTTCGGCAGCTGTCCCTGCGGTCAGCGCCCGCAGGGCACCTCGCCGACACTCCCACAGGTGCGTATTCGGCCGACCAGTTTTGCAACACCGACCACTCCGCCAGATAAGCCCCACTCTGCGATAGCAGACGATACCCATCTCGAAATGATAAAATGGCCACACGGCCGGCAAACCAGTCCCTTCGTCGGTCACATCCCCATGGAGCAGCTGTTGAAAAACGGCGTCTGTCAACCGGCGACGAGTAAACAATGTGGTATGCTTGTCAATCTGCGGCGCAAAAATACGCTGTCACTAATTGTGGCTAAGCCGGCCCGAAATGCCACCCGACAGCAGACGATTCCTGCAATGTCCTAATTACCTCTGCACCATGGTCTGCAGCGTCTGATCCGCGTTTTTGTATTTCCGGCTCACGGGGCAGCTGCCGGACAGGTCGGGGTGCGCATTTTTGGCAGATCCGGACGTCCGCGGAGGGAGCCCACGGCCGCCGCCGCCGCCGCCGGGTGCAGGGCAGTGCCCAGCTGGACTAAGACGGAACATGTGACTGATAGGTGACGGGGTGGAAGTGGGGGAGTATTACACCTCTCCCCCAGTCCCGACTGTATGGACAGAGAACAGGGCAGGTCGGATGCTGCGCGCGTCGGCTATCGTCAACAGGGCACCATGGCTGGCACGCCGCACTGGTGGAGCAGCGGCGGGCTATATCAGCAGGCACACCAGCCGTGCCTGTCACTACTGTGCCGTGCCAAGCGGCAGGGTCCTTTATCCTCACTAACACTAGACTCTGGCCGTCGACTCACGATGCCCAGCTACCAAGGCAACGTTTTTCCCATTCAACACAGCGCTCAATGCGGGGGTTTGAGTCGCATCCCACGGGTAAAGACACGTCCTGGGACACGGGACACGGGACACGTCCTGGGACACGGGACACGGGACACGTCCTGTTGTGTTATAGAGAACCGCAACAATGTCCCTGCATGCTCTGCAATGCTCAGAGAATGACCGCTGCATGCAGTCCGGAGTAATGCACCCTGTTTTGCATCATTAGTTCTGTTGAAAAATATACGTCAGATGCAATACAAATTGTATCACCAATTGTCGATCATTACTTTGCATCATTACCAGGTCCTGTTAAAACACCTCGTACGTCAGATGCAACAGTACTTTTATGACCAATTATCAATAACGATCGACGAAACCTCAATAATAAAACCGGTGGTATGTACTTGTTCACCCACATAGGTCTAAGTGGCTGCTGGTCATGCCAATCAAAAGAAGCAGTTACTTTGAGTTACTCTATCACCACTAACACAATACAATGACCCCTTGTGTGTGACATTTCGGATACAAACCGCGCTTTATGCCGCCCTGGGACATTCCAACCACCAGCGTCGCCAGCGCGTGCTCCCCCCCCCCCCCGCGAATAAACGCTCCTCTTCCACGACCGCTCTTTATTAACCCAACACAGTCTGAGGAAACTGTTCCATTGCGGAACAACTGGGGACGCCCCCCGGCGGCTGTGCGGAACCATCCACAGAATACCGGCGTCAGCCGCTAACCCGGGACCAAGAGGCCAGACGCAACTCGGAAACCCCAGGAAAGCCCGCCCTACGGCAGGCGGCAGGCAACGGGCGGCGGCAGCCCCCCGGAATGGACTGAACAAGGTTGGCAAGTCACCCCTTGTTGGTGGCAGAACACTTTCCAGTCAGCATGTATTTATAATTACATGATATTTTAGGCCCTATTTACCAAAATAAGAAAGTCTATTTTTGTGTGTAAACACATTGTACGTGTAACACGGATGTATATTCATCATGAATGGGAGACGCGTTCCGCCACCAACAAAGGGCGATTCTGCCCACCACTGGGACTGAGTCTGTCTCTCACCTTTGAGGACGGCCGACGCCCACAGTTGGATGTTGATGTCGGGGATCTTGCTGGCCAGCTGCATGGCCGGCGTGACCATGTTGAAGCTGTCGCGGTTGTTGCCGAGCGAGAGGAAGATGTTGCCGAGCAGTACCAGCGAACATGACGTCAGCCGGTTCAGGTCCTCCGCGTTCGCCATCTTTAGCGTTTCCCGCAGGTAGCGCCTGAGGGCGGTGGGGCAATGGGGGGGGGGGGGGGGGGGGGGGGTCGTAGTGAGACGCGCACCCGTACAAGGCGGATAAGGAAGGAGAATAACAAGAAGCCAGGTGTCAATGGGTTTGCCAGTGGGGTGACTGGCCGCAACGATTCTGTACAGTTGGCAACGATTCTCGGGAAATGTGCAGAGAAGGAGGAGCGACCACCATTGTGAACACGCTACACAGTGTTCCCCGAGCTGATGTCATCGCTTATGCAATGGATGGGAACGCGAGCGCGACTATATACGGGTAAGGTTGGCCAGAGAGAAGTCGGAAACACGGTGAGATAGGTCATGCAATTCACCTCCGTAAACGCGATCGCAGATTGTCTCGGCAGAGCACAGGTGTGGGAATTTCATTGGAACATTTAATTGGTGCCGTTCGTGGCCTCGAACTTATGCCGGACGCATCGCTTTCAGGATGTTCTCGAATCCAAGGCCGCCGATCGAGCGTGACTCATTCATATAATAACAGCCGTCACGCAAACATCGCCAATGTATGCAGGCAGACAGGCGTCTAAACAGAGTTATCTTTTGCCGTGTAACACTTCTCGGCGAATCTGGCCAGTGCTGCAACCGCAGCGTAGGTTAGTGACCTATTCACCTGAATGCTTTCTTTTCAGCAGAACGCCTCGCCAGCTGCCGCCGTGCCACGCAACGACGGGGAAGCGTGCGCAGTAGCGTTCATAGCTAGTCCGATGGCTGAGTCAGATACCGAGTAGCTTGATGGCTATGACCACTCACCCGTATATCATTATTGCAACGCTAATGAAAGCATCCAACCAAGTAAACGCATACACTTTCTCCAAACCTGGCCAAAAGGTCGATCAACATTTCATTCGAATATTGGCCTAATCAAATGCGCAGAAATAACCTTTGCCACACGCAAATATGGCCTTAGAAAACCTGTCACAAGATCAAAGAGTCGAGAGCGACAACGTCCGATACCACTCTCCCTCCGCTAGCATGCTACGTCGCTGTGAGTCATCACAAACCGGCATTTTTGCTGGTTTGCTCGCCTGGATTTGTCTATGTTAACATACTCGTGGTGTTTTATTGTTGGTGTTCCGTTTACGTCGCCGCCGCTTGGCGACACGGCACGGCAGGCCCCGAGCAGGAGCAGTCGACAGATGTTCAGGTTCCCAGAGGCAGCACACACTTTTGTGCCACATTGGTCACAGTACACGGTACAAGGGGGACTCAGGGACAATATACTGTTAGCCCAGTCACAACTGTCGTGGAAAATATGAAAATTATATTCTTCAGGCGGCCTACTTTCCCCAATGGGTACAAGGAAGAGCCATTTAGGGTTGCTTGTAAGACAATTCTTCTCTACAGCGAAATCCGTCTGTTGATGCCGTCCCGAGGTTAAGCAGACTGGTATTGTTGGGCGCACCGTCGACGTGGCTGGCCATTTTGCTGTCCCAGGCTGCTTACTGTGGGCCGCAGCCTGGGACGTGCTTCAGACGCGACGCTGCAGCAACTCACACCATTAGACCACATACACACTTTTGTGGAACATTCTCCCGCCAGACTAAGCCCAGTGACATACCAGTACCTGGAGGGGCGGGTGTCCCCGTCTCTCAGGCACACAGACAACCAGAAACCAGCATCAGACAACAAGAGCACACCCCCGATATTCTGCCCAGTCTTCCTTCGATAATAATGTGTGCTTAAAGTCACCAAACCTATCCTTGGCCACGCTCGGACGCTCGTGATCAGCCTTGGATTTTTGGTCATTTTCTGGACTTTTTGGGTCCAAATAATTTTGCTCTCTTTATTTTTATTTTAGAAATTTGCTCTCTTTTCACTTGCTATTACAGACATTGTGTAGTTAAAATAAAATCGCAATTTCCTCACAAGGATTAAATAGATCTATACAAAATAAGGATTTTGTACTTTCCAAAGTCAAAGTAGAATGTTTCAAAAAATGAAACTCAATTTTCCCAACAAGAAAATCTTACTCTCTTTTAGTCTATCACCTTTTAATTTTTACTCTCCAGGGCCAGGTCGTGAAAGGAAAAATCCAACACTGCTCGTGAGGCACCTACTTGGCGTCATTGCACCCTCCCGGCACCAACTTGGCGTCATTGCACCCCCGGCACCTACTTGGCGTCGTTGTAGGCCCGCTGGAAGAAGCCGTGCAGGCCCTGGACGTAGTAGCTGGCGGCGCGCAGGCTGTGCGACTGGCTGGGCAGCGACTCGGGGCTGATGCGGTCCAGCAGACCCATGAAGTCGGCCTGGCGACCCATCCGCAGGTACACGATGGCCAGGTTCATGTTGACGAACGTCCACAGCTCGCGCTCCTGCGATGTCTGCAGACAGGCAGAAAGGGGGCATTGTTACACTGCCATTACGAACAAACGGGGTCATTCCACTCTAGTATGGGACACATGGGCTACGACGCCGAGTGGTAGCGGATTTCAGTCGGAAACGGCAAGTCTGTGCAATAAATGATGCATTCAATGGCTGACGTTTTCGGTTGTACTGACCACGAATGGCCATTTAGGACATTGAAAGTTATTCCGACTTATTAGAGAGGCTAAATTCTTACGAAGAACAATTATATGTCAAGGTATGAAAAGCAAACAGAACAATGCATACAATGCAGCATTTGCAGTACAAGCTCTCCAGTCATCCCACTAAGATCCGGCACGCAATGAGCTCCAAGTCATTATAACAAGATGAGGTCAAAAAGCTAAGGTAGTGTTTTCTTCTGAAGACGGCAGCTCGCAGTTGAAGGCAACGACTGAAGGTTGGTCCTGGCTAACACGTCCGTTCGAGTTATGAGTGTCCGTTCGAGTTCTGAGTGTCCGTTCGAGTTCTGAGTTGGACTTGGGACTCCCAGTCCTAACTGCCAGCTTGGGAGGACCGTGTCGTTATGACTTATTAATATGTCGAATACTTATGGCTCACGTCTGTCAGTGAGCAGAAATGGCGTGATCAGGTGATACAATGGATGTCCATTGTCCAGACCACCGCCTATGACTAACGAATCAAAAGCAAGCGTCAAATCAACGAAATCTGTTCCACAGGAAGGCGAATTCCGCTCCAAAGAACACAATGCGTTTCCAATATACGGCCATGTGGATTTCCCATGCCGTAAACAATGTGTGCCCGAAAAGTCCGACAATATAACCCGCATGCGCCGGGGGCCGGTGAGCTGTACCATAGCCGGTGACCGGACGGCAACTGCAGAGCGGTGTCCGCCCCTCCCACCGGTGCAGCGTGACTGCAGCACGTGCAAAAATGCACACCCATTGAGTAATGTACAAATGAGATGCTACCGGCTGGCCATTGTTGGCCTGCTATCAGATACAAAACTTCCGTCAATAAATCACAAACGCCAG
>JAXIVJ010019277.1:0-20179 GCA_036785665.1 Chirona hameri | reverse complement strand
AAAAAAAAATGTAGAAAGTTAAGTGGCTTTTCGAGAGATAAAAATATCACCATCGTTTTCAGCAGCACTTACTTCATATTTTCGACTAAAACCAGCGTATGTTTGACAAGTTTCAGAAAGGTGAAACATTCCCTTTAAAGAGGTAGGCCCACCTAATAAAAATATCATCGCAAACACGTTTCTCTTGTGTCGGTCTGTACTGGAGATGGGATTTCTTTTTTTAACTTGGTATGGGTATCGGCATCAGCAAGGTCTTGCAGGTATCGACATGTTATCGGCACGACTCAAATTGGCATCGGCAACCGCATGCGGTCCGCGTGCTGCTATTTGCCCATCCCTCAAGTAGAGCTTGCTAATTGTAGTCATAGATGATAAACGCGATACTAACAATCACCTGGTCATAAAAAAAACAATGTACCTCTAGCAGTTTTTAGCATTTCTGATTTGGAATGTTGACTCCTTCAGCACTTTGTATGCAAACCAAGTGGCTTTAGTTGACGATTGCGAGTCTGGCTTGAAGTAGGTATCGGCAAGGCATTGGCGCAAGCCCCGTTTGGTATCGGCAAAAGTATCGGCCGATACCAAAAAAGTTTCGCCGTCGATACGTCGATACCAAAAAATCCCATCTCTATAGTCTGTACCAATTACTGTCCTGGATGTAACATGAACGCATTTATCCCCCCCCCCCCCCCTCCAACCCTTCCATTTTTCTGAAAAAAATAACTCTCTTCTTGAGTGACGTCACTTATAGAAAACTAACCAAATTGTCATCCTTTCGTATTTAATTGCTGTGTTGTATGCTATGAACAAAACTGTTCGGCATATAATAATCATATTCCTCAAACAAACAATGCAACAAAAATAAGGCAATTCGAGATTTAGCTCATGTAAAAGGTGCACATCCGTGGCGTTTTTGTTCGACTGCCAATCATCGTTCTGCAGTCAATCGAACTCCATTTTGAAAAGTGCGTTGTGAATATATTTGAGACCGATCACAAAATTGTCCTATATTTGGTTACTGTTTATTTTTACTTTATTTATTTGTGCTAGTGGACCGGCTTGTTTACTTTACTGTATTATGTTCGCGTCACTTCAGCCATTTCACCTACTAATTAATGTTAAGGCAGGCCTTCACTACCTCCGTCCCCCAATAATCATGCTGTATCTGTTTAATTACATCACAACACGGCGTGCGGTGCGTGATCAGTCACGGAGATACATCACTCAGGTCACGATTATCGCTAAACCAGCGGGAGAAGGAGAGATAATGCATTGCTGCATTGAATTGATGCTTACGATAATAGCAAATAAAAGAGCCTTGGAGTCGCCCCGGGTACAATGCTGGTCGTGGGCATGTGTGTAGGACGTAGGTATTCCAGCAGCAGCAGCAGCACCAGCAGCACCAGCAGCACCAGCAGCACCAGCAGCACCAGCAGCACCAAGCAGCAGCAGCAGCAGCAGCAGCAGCAGCAGCAGCAGCAGCAGCAGCAGCAGCAGCAGCAGCAGGCAGCAGCAGCAGCAGCAGCAGCAGCAACAGCAGCTATGACAGCGGTGCGGTGGCAGAAGCCTCACCACAAAATGGCCGGGGGCCGTTTGAACAGCTCGGTGAACATTTGAGCAGCTCTCCGTCGTGCCAGCTTGCACGGCACGACACTCCGCTATGTTTACATACACACAATCAACACGTTTTGCACTGTACTTACACAACTACTCTGCAATCGGTGATTCTGTTGTCCGGTGGTCCTGTGGTCTTATGGTCCCATATTCATGTAGTCCTGGTATCTGGTGGTCCGGTGGTCCGGTGGTCCTGTGGTCCTGTGGTCCTGTGGTCCGGTGGTTCGGTGGTCCGGTGGTCCGGTAGTCCGGTGGTCCGGTAGTCCGGTGGTCCGGTGGTCCTGTGGTCAGTTGATCCGTTGATCCGTTGATCCGTTGATCCGGTGGTCCAGTGGTCCGGCCGTCTGGTAGACCAGCTTAGCGCCGGACCGCCCACACGGCGCTGAGCAAATTAGTGCGGGCAGATATGCGCCAGGTGCCGCGTCCGCTTATCTAATGGCATAAATCAGGAGCGGGACGCGGCCGGCCGCTGCGCCGCGCCGTTCATCATAATACGGACAGCCGGCCGGCCGGGCTGCTGCTGCCGCCTGCTCCTGCCGGCTACCCTCCGCTGCTGCCGGCTGCCCTTCGCTGCTGCCGGCTACCCTCCGCTGCTGCCGGCTACCCTCCGCTCCTGCCGGCTACCCTCCGCTGCTGCCGGCTACCCTCCGCTCCTGCCGGCTACCCTCCGCTCCTGCCGGCTACCCTCCACTCCTGCCGGGTACCCTCCGCTCATGCCGCCTGCTCTCAGGCTGCTACCACCGCCTGCTCCTGCCACCAGCAGCTCCTGCCGCCTGCTCGCAGGCTCCTACCCTGCTCCCAGGCTCATGTCTGGCTCCCGAACAGCCGCGGCCGACCCGATCGCGGCCTGGCCTCGAGCCGCGGGGTGGGCCGGCTAAATCAGCAGTCGAGCGGCCGTCAATGCGGCGCACCGCGGCGGTCGTGGCGCCCCCCGGCGCGCCGGAGCTCATTGCAGACGACGGCTGAACCACGACGAGCTGAACCACGACGAAGGCGATGTGCATCGTCAGACGAGGAGGGTGGAATGAGTGCAGAGGCTGGCGATCGTCAGACGCGGAGGGTGGAATGAGTGGAGAGACTGGCGATCGTCAGACGAGGAGAGTGGAATGAGTGGAGAGACTGGCGATCGTCAGACGGGGGAGTGTGGAATGAGTGGAGAGACTGGCGATCGTCAGACGAGGAGGGTGGAATGAGTGGAGAGACTGGCGATCGTCAGACGGGGAGGGTGGAATGAGTGTAGAGACTGGCATTCGTCAGACGGGGAGGGTGGAATGAGTGGAGAGACTGGCGATCGTCAGACGAGGAGGGTGGAATGAGTGGAGAGACGGGCGATCGTCAGACGAGGCAGGGTGGAATGAGTGGAGAGACTGGCGATCGTCAGACGGGGAGGGTGGAATGAGTGGAGAGACTGGCGATCGTCAGACGGGGAGGGTGGAATGAGTGGAGATACTGGCGATCGTCAGACGCGGAGGGTGGAATGAGTGGAGAGACTGGCGATCGTCAGACGAGGAGAGTGGAATGAGTGGAGAGACTGGCGATCGTCAGACGGGGAGGGTGGAATGAGTGAAGAGACTGGCGATCGTCAGACGAGGAGGGTGGAATGAGTGGAGAGACTGGCGATCGTCAAACGAGGAGGGTGGAATGAGTGGAGAAACTGGCGATCGTCAGACGGGGAGGGTGGAATGAGTGGAGAGACTGGCGATCGTCAGACGAGGAGGGTGGAATGAGTGGAGAGACTGGCGATCGTCAAACGAGGAGGGTGGAATGAGTGGAGAGACTGGCGATCGTCAGACGGGGAGGGTGGAATGAGTGGAGAGACTGGCGATCGTCAGACGAGGAGGGTGGAATGAGTGGAGAGACTGGCGATCGTCAGACGGGGGAGGGTGGAATGAGTGTAGAGACTGGCATTCGTCAGACGGGGAGGGTGGAATGAGTGGAGAGACTGGCGATCGTCAGACGAGGAGGGTGGAATGAGTGGAGAGACTGGCGATCGTCAGACGAGGGAGGGTAGAATGAGTGGAGAGACTGGCGATCGTCAGACGGGGAGGGTGGAATGAGTGGATAGACTGGCGATCGGCAGACGAGGAGGGTGGAATGAGTGGAGAGACTGGCGATCGTCAGACAGGGAGGGTGGAATGAGTGGAGAGACTGGCGATCGTCAGACGAGGGAGGGTGGAATGAGTGGAGGGACTGGCGATCGTCAGACGGGGAGGGTGGAATGAGTGGAGAGGCTGGCGATCGTCAGACGAGGGAGGGTGGAATGAGTGGAGAGACTGGCGATCGTCAGACGGGGAGGGTGGAATGAGTGGAGAGACTGGCGATCGTCAGACGGGGGAGGGTGGAATGAGTGGAGAGACTGGCGATCGTCAGACGGGGGAGGGTGGAATGAGTGGAGAGACTGGCGATCGTCAGACGGGGGAGGGTGGAATGAGTGGAGAGACTGGCGATTGTCAGACGGGGAGGGTGGAATGAGTGGAGAGACTGGCGATCGTCAGACGAGGGAGGGTGGAATGAGTGGAGAGACTGGCGATCGTCAGACGGGGGGAGGGTGGAATGAGTGGAGAGACTGGCGATCGTCAGACGGGGGAGGATGGAATGAGTGGGAAGACTGGCGATCGTCAGACGAGGAGGGTGGAATGAGTGGAGAGACTGGCGATCGTCAGATGGGGGAGGGTGGAATGAGTGGAGAGACTGGCGATCGTCAGACGGGGGAGGGTGGAATGAGTGGAGATACTGGCGATCATCAGACGGGGAGGGTGGAATGAGTGGAGAGACTGGCGATCGTCAGACGAGGGAGGGTGGAATGAGTGGAGAGACTGGCGATCGTCAGATGAGGGAGGGTGGAATGAGTGGAGAGACTGGCATTCGTCAGACGGGGAGGGTGGAATGAGTGGAGAGACTGGCGATCGTCAGAAGAGGGAGGGTGGAATGAGTGGAGAGACTGGCATTCGTCAGACGGGGGAGGGTGGAATGAGTGGAGAGGCTGGCGATCGTCAGATGAGGGAGGGTGGAATGAGTGGAGGAACTGGCGATCGTCAGACAGGGGAGGGTGGAATGAGTGGAGATACCGGCGATCGTCAGACGGGGGAGGGTGGAATGAGTGGAGAGACTGGCGATCGTCAGACGAGGAGTGTGGAATGAGTGGAGAGACTGGCGATCGTCAGATGGGGAGGGTGGAATGAGTGGAGAGACTGGCGATCGTCAAAGGAGGAGGGTGGAATGAGTGGAGAGACTGGCGATCGTCAGACGGGGAGGGTGGAATGAGTGGAGAGACTGGCGATCGTCAGACGAGGAGGGTGGAATGAGTGGAGAGACTGGCGATCGTCAGACGGGGGAGGGTGGAATGAGTGTAGAGACTGGCATTCGTCAGACGGGGAGGGTGGAATGAGTGGAGAGACTGGCGATCGTCAGACGAGGAGGGTGGAATGAGTGGAGAGACTGGCGATCGTCAGACGAGGGAGGGTGGAATGAGTGGAGAGACTGGCGATCGTCAGACGGGGAGGGTGGAATGAGTGGATAGACTGGCGATCGGCAGACGAGGAGGGTGGAATGAGTGGAGAGACTGGCGATCGTCAGACGGGGGAGGGTGGAATGAGTGGAGAGACTGGCGATCGTCAGACGAGGGAGGGTGGAATGAGTGGAGATACTGGCGATCGTCAGACGAGGGAGGGTGGAATGAGTGGAGAGACTGGCGATCGTCAGACGGGGAGGGTGGAATGAGTGGAGAGACTGGCGATCGTCAGACGGGGGAGGGTGGAATGAGTGGAGAGACTGGCGATCGTCAGACGGGGGAGGGTGGAATGAGTGGAGAGACTGGCGATCGTCAGACGGGGAGGGTGGAATGAGTGGAGAGACTGGCGATGGTCAGACGAGGGAGGGTGGAATGAGTGGAGAGACTGGCGATCGTCAGATGAGGGAGGGTGGAATGAGTGGAGAGACTGGCATTCGTCAGACGGGGAGGGGGAATGAGTGGAGAGACTGGCGATCGTCAGACGGGGAGGGTGGAATGAGTGGAGAGACTGGCGATCGTCAGACGAGGAGGGTGGAATGAGTGGAGAGACTGGCGATCGTCAGACGGGGGAGGGTGGAATGAGTGGAGATACTGGCGATCGTCAGACGGGGAGGGTGGAATGAGTGGAGATACTGGCCATCGTCAGACGAGGAGTGTGGAATGAGTGGAGAGACTGGCGATCGTCAGATGGGGAGGGTGGAATGAGTGGAGAGACTGGCGATCGTCAGACGGGGAGGGTGGAATGAGTGGAGGAACTGGCGATCGTCAGTCAGGGGAGGGTGGAATGAGTGGAGATACCGGCGATCGTCAGACGGGGGAGGGTGGAATGAGTGGAGAGACTGGCGATCGTCAGACGGGGAGGGTGGAATGAGTGGAGAGACTGGCGATCGTCAGACGGGGAGGGTGGAATGAGTGGAGAGACAGGCGATCGTCAGACGGGGAGGGTGGAATGAGTGGAGAGACTGACGATCGTCAGACGAGGAGGGTGGAATGAGTGGAGAGACTGGCGGCAGAGACTGCAGACTGCGGACCGGAGACTTCAGACCGGCGGTCATGGGTCCAGTAATATAGTCGATTAGTCATCGTTTAAAGCAGATACTGTCGTTCGGAGAATGAACTGGAGAACCGAGAACCCGTTGTCAGATGATGACCTGCATTTATATGCACCGAAACGATGGATTCTTCATCGTCAAATTGTTTAGAACATAGGCGTTGTTTACCTTAGTAGTGTCTAAGTAAATAAAGCTGGCATGGTATTCACAACCAGCCCCCACCAGTAACGGTTGTCAGCACTGGGGCGTTTGGGCGTTAAAAACCTACTACACCATAGAGTTCCCATGTTAAATCGATGATTTTCAGACAAGGCTGGCTCGTAACTTATGGTACATATTTCAAATCCAACTTCTGGAACAGATAGCTACAAGCCTTAGCTACAACGTTTGCATTCATCATTTTTCGATATTTTGGGTGTAAAGAGGCTAAATGGGCTTGGAGGTTAATAAATGTCGTAACGACCGCTGACCGCTTCCAAATGCCACTACAGGTACTGAAATATACACTACTTCGACTACTTCTTCGTAGTAGAATTTGATGACCGCTTCCAAATGCTACTACATGTACTGAAATATACACTACTTCGACTACTACTTCGTATATTTGCTGCAGTTTAATTCAATAAATAAAGATATAATATATGGAAATGTAAGTTATTGATAGCAAAAATGTATAATAGACAAAACAATTACGATTCAAATTATATCTTGTCTCATTAATTTGGGCGTTAAATTCCTTACTGTTCTACCCGTTGTTATATTACCCTGTGCACAACAAAGAAGTGCCCAGTACGATGCGTATAGTAATTTGTGCAAATGATGAGTGGCTACATGACCTAAAGCTGGCACGTGGGAGACCAAGAGTCTTCGCTATCGACTGATGCTATTTGACCTCCGGTTAGCAGTACCTCTCCCGAGGTAACCGGAAGGCTTGAGAGTTGAGATCACTCCCGGCTCGCCGGATGCGTCCATTTCCGGCTGCTGCCTCCTGACGCCCTCCGGGTTTGGCTAACCTGCCCGGCGGTACGTCAGGAATGCTGCGGCTCGGACCGAGCCGGCGTGCCATTCCCATCCCGTCTCGGCCCGGCCGCTGTGTCTTGAGTCGCGGTGTGTCTGTATGTATGTGTGTCTGTGTGTGTGTGTGTGTGTGTCGCTGGAGCTGAGTTACGGCCCAGTCGCCGGGCCGCGGCTCGCTGGTGGTCATTGTGGCGCAGTCGGCGCGCTGCCGGCTCCGGTTACAGCGCCGCTGCCGGCCGCTCAATTAATTACCCGCCTGCACACCACCACAAAAGCTTCATTACACCACAATGTGATTTAATTGGCGGCGATGATGGACGAGCGTGGCGCGACCCGGCGACCCCCGCCGGCGAGCCGACAGAGTAAATCATCGGCCCGCTAGGTAAACAGCCGACACCACCGCCGGTGGTGGTGCTCCTCCGAGAAGGCCGCCCCGCCCCCACCCCCGCCCCCGCCCCCGCCCGCACGTCGCCGACAATTAGGAGGCAGGCCTCCGCCACCGCTGCTTCAACTGCTGCCGTTGCTGCTACTACGCCTCCGCGCTGCCGCTACTGCTGCCGCTACTGCTGCCGCTGCTGCTGCCGCTGGCTCGTGGTATGCTCACCCCCCGGCCACACAGAGAGGCACCGAGTACCAGGAGCCGAGTACCAGGATATGTGTACCAGGAGCCGAGTACCAGGAGCCGAGTACCAGGAGCCGAGTACCAGGAGCCGAGTACCAGGAGCCGAGTACCAGGAGCCGTGTACCAGGAGCCGTGTACCAGGAGCCGAGTACCAGGAGCCGTGTACCATGAGCCGTGTACCAGGAGCCGAGTACCAGGAGCCGAGTACCAGGAGCCGAGTACCAGGAGCCGAGTACCAGGAGCCGAGTACTAGGAGCCGTGTACCAGGAGCCGTGTACCAGGAGCCGAGTACCAGGAGCCGTGTACCAGGAGCCGAGTACCAGGAGCCGAGTACCAGGAGCCGAGTACCAGGATATGTGTACCAGGAGCCGAGTACCAGGAGCCGTGTAACAGGAGCCGTGTACCAGGAGCCGTGTACCAGGAGCCGAGTACCAGGAGCCGAGTACCAGGAGCCGAGTACCAGGAGCCGAGTACCAGGAGCCGAGTACCAGGAGCCGAGTACCAGGAGCCGAGTACCAGGAGCTGAGTACCAGGAGCCGAGTACCAGGAGCCGTGTACCAGGAGCCGAGTACCAGGAGCCGAGTACCAGGAGCCGAGTACCAGGAGCCGAGTACCAGGAGCCGAGTACCAGGAGCCGAGTACCAGGAGCCGAGTACCAGGAGCCGAGTACCAGGAGTCGAGTACCAGGAGCCGAGTGCCAGGAGCCGAGTACCAGGAGCCGTGTACCAGGAGCCGTGTACCAGGAGCCGAGTACCAGGAGCCGAGTACCAGGAGCCGAGTACCAGGAGCCGAGTACCAGGAGCCGAGTATCAGGAGCCGAGTACCAGGAGCCGAGTACCAGGAGCCGAGTACCAGGAGCCGAGTACCAGGAGCCGTGTACCAGGAGCCGTGTACCAGGAGCCGAGTACCAGGAGCCGAGTACCAGGAGCCGAGTACCAGGAGCCGAGTACCAGGAGCTGAGTACCAGGAGCCGAGTACCAGGAGCCGAGTACCAGGAGCCGAGTACCAGGAGCCGTGTACCAGGAGCCGAGTACCAGGAGCCGAGTACCAGGAGCCGAGTACCAGGAGCCGAGTACCAGGAGCCGAGTACCAGGAGCCGAGTACCAGGAGCCGAGTGCCAGGAGCCGAGTATCAGGAGCCGTGTACCAGGAGCCGTGTACCAGGAGCCGAGTACCAGGAGCCGAGTACCAGGAGCCGAGTACCAGGAGCCGAGTACCAGGAGCCGAGTACCAGGAGCCGAGTACCAGGAGCCGTGTACCAGGAGCCGAGTACCAGGAGCCGAGTACCAAGAGCCGTGTACCAGGAGCCGTGTACCAGGAGCCGTGCACCAGGAGCCTCGGCACGGCTCCGCTCGACACGGCCCTGCCCGGTTCGGCCCTGCCCGGTTTGGCCCTGCCCGGTTCGACCCTGCCCGGTTTGGCCCTGCCTGGTTCGGCCCTGCCTGGTTCGGCCCTGCCCGGTTTGGCCCTGCCTGGTTCGACCCTGCCCAGTTCGGCCCTGCCTGGTTCGGCCCTGCTTGGTTCGGCCCTGCCCGGTTCGCCCCTGCTTGGTTCGGCCCTGCCCGGTTTGGCCCTGCCCGGTTCGGCCCTGCCTGGTTCGGCCCTGCTTGGTTCAGCTCGGCTCGGCTCGGCTCGACTCGGCCGGTTCTGTTTGGCTCTGCTCGACTCGACTCGGCTCGACTCGGCTCGACTCGGCTCGACTCGGCCGGTTCTGTTTGGCTCTGCTCGACTCGACTCGGCTCGACTCGGCTCGACTCGGCCGGTTCTGTTTGGCTCTGCTCGGCTCTGCTCGGCTCGACTCGGCTCGACTCGGCCGGTTCTGTTTGGCTCTGCTCGACTCGACTCGGCTCGACTCGGCTCGACTCGGCTCGACTCGGCTCGACTCGGCCGGTTCTGTTTGGCTCTGCTCGACTCGACTCGGCTCGACTCGGCTCGACTCGGCCGGTTCTGTTTGGCTCTGCTCGACTCGACTCGACTCGGCTCTGCTCGACTCGACTCGGCTCGACTCGGCTCGACTCGGCCGGTTCTGTTTGGCTCTGCTCGACTCGACTCGGCTCGACTCGGCTCGACTCGGCCGGTTCTGTTTGGCTCGGCTCTGCTCGACTCGGCTCGACTCGGCCGGTTCTGTTTGGCTCTACTCGACTCGACTCGGCTCGACTCGGCCGGTTCTGTTTGGCTCTGCTCGACTCGACTCGACTCGGCTCTGCTCGACTCGACTCGGCTCGACTCGGCTCGACTCGGCTCGACTCGACTCGGCTCGACTCGGCTCGACTCGGCTCGACTCGGCCGGTTCTGTTTGGCTCTGCTCGGCTCGGCTCGGCTCGACTCGGCTCGACTCGGCCGGTTCTGTTTGGCTCTGCTCGACTCGACTCGACTCGGCTCGGCTCGACTCGGCCGGTTCTGTTTGGCTCCGCTCGACTCGACTCGGCTCGACTCGGCCGGTTCTGTTTGGTTCAGCTCGACTCGGCTCGATTCGGCTCGACTCGGCCGGTTCTGTTTGGCTCCGCTCGATAGTATCTCGACTGCAGCCATTGACATAATGATCCAGCTCGGCGACCCCGGCGCTAATTGAATTATAAGTTGCAGAACCAGTTTTGTCGGTTTAGCGCCGCTATCGGCCCGGCGTGTGACGCTTCGTGTTTTGATAGCGACTCAAACAAATGAGCCAAGTAACACGGTAAATGACTGGAGCCAGAAAAACGCCGTCAGCGTGCAATTTGCTGTCGATATTCAGCACATGTGGCCATTATAATCGCCTGCAGTCGATTGTTAGCCGGCGACAGGCTTTCCATTTCAGGCGTCGCAATTAATCAGTGTCAGACATAAGCTGGTCATTGTTTCAATCACTGGCTACATCGCTGATTGGCGGGATATTTCCGTCTGTTTCGCCAGAAATGGCCGGTGCTCTCGGCGCGGCCGTGCAGCCCGCTGAACGTTATAGAGCACCGCCGTCATGATCGCGCGACATTTTTCTTGATTAGGGCATCTTTAGCGGGCCGGGCCGGTCGGAGACCGTATCGCTGTCGAAAGTTCGATTTCGCTTGATCAGTTTCAGAATTTTATATCGTCACTGTTCACACGCCGACTGACAGCGCCATATGTTTGCCCAGGTGGAGACGGGTATTGCTAACTGGAGTGAGTTCACCCACGTCACACAGGATCATTACTGAGGCGGTGTGTGTGTGTGATTGTTTCACATACTGCACCGCACTGCAGCTATCAGGACGGACACCGAGTCAAGGGCAAAGCACTGAGACGTTTATCACCTTGTAGATGTATGGATGCAATTTATTTTAAATGTGGCGTGTAATGAACTAAATGTTGAATGTGTCCGATTGGCATGTGTCGATAGGTGTTCACCAGGTGCTGGATAACCGAAGACGGCGAACCTGTGTTGTATCAAATCGAATTGCCTAGCAAACAAAAAACTTATTTATTTTATATGGAGCTGATTATTGCAGTGAAATGCAGCCAACGTTCATCAACTATAAAATCAAATGTATTAAAAGATATACAATGTATGAAGACCCGTCAGTCTAGGGATTTAACACTAACACCTGCAAAGAAAATGCCTCTTAAGGATAAATATCATGATGGCAAAGTGTAACGGCATCATATGTTATTCCCGCTACCGTCACAATGCTGTTTGCCTCCGGTTCAAAACCCACTGACCGCAGAAACTTTTGGGGAACATATTCTTGCACAGACAAACAGTGGCGGATCCAGGGGGGGGGGGGGTATGGGGCCCCTTGAGCCTCGAAGGGGCCGAATAGCCCGAGGAGGCCCATAACCGATCGAAATGACACGAAACGAATTTCATCCCGTTTTCAAACAAATCGCAAGTAAATTTGCCCACTCTGACCTCCAGAGGGCCTATTCTGGCCTCCAGAGAGCCCGCTCTGGTCTCCGTAGGTGCCACTCCGGCCTCCATAGGGCCCACTTTGACCTCCAGAGGGCCCATTCTGACTTGAAGAGGGCCCATTGTGGTTTGTAAAGGCCCATTTTAGCATGTGAAGGGCATATTTTGAACTAAAGGGTCCATTCAGGCCTACATTTGTCTTCAAGGTCAACAGGGCCCACCAAGGCCTGGGGGCCCACTTAAGCTACGTAGTACAACGTAGTACAACTTCACCCTCCTTGACCGAATCCTGGATCCGCCGCCACTGCAGACAGACCTGGTGGTGGCTGTTGACGGCACTGTTATCGTGTGGCTCAACTTCACCCCCGTGGCGCAGTTGGCAAAAGCGTCCGCGTTGGGAGTCCTTGGATCAAGGCTGACCTCTGGCAGTCTTTTCTTCGCCCGGCTCCTACACAGGAGATGATGGCAGTAACCGGGGAGTGTTGGCTCAGTCGCGGGGTTAACGCTGCGCCAACCAGCACCCGTGGCTATTAGAACACGGGCCTGATCCGCCTTTCAACAGATCCTTCAGTCCCGAGGCATGTCCCGAGGGCACGGCCTCGCTTCATGTCCCGAGGGCACGGCCTCGCTTCATGTCCCGAGGGCACAGCTTCGCTTCATTTTCCGAGGGCACGGCCTCGCTTCATGTCCCGAGGGCACGGCCTTGCTTCATGTCCCGAGGGCACGGCCTCGCTTCATGTCCCGAGGGCACGGCCTTGCTTCATGTCCCGAGGGCACGGCCTCGCTTCATGTCCCGAGGGCACGGCCTCGCTTCATGTCCCGAGGGCACGGCCTTGCTTCATGTCCCGAGGGCACGGCCTTGCTTCATGTCCCGAGGGCACGGCCTTGCTTCATGTCCCGAGGGCACGGCCTCGCTTCATGTCCCGAGGGCATGGCCTTGCTTCATGTCCCGAGGGCACGGCCTCGCTTCATGTCCCGAGGGCACGGCCTCGCTTCATGTCCCGAGGGCACAACCTCGCTTCATTTTCCGAGGGCACGGCCTCGCTTCATGTCCCGAGGGCACGGCCTCGCTTCATGTCCCGAGGGCACAACCTCGCTTCATTTTCCGAGGGCACGGCCTCGCTTCATTTTCCGAGGGCACGGCCTCGCTTCATTTTCCGAGGGCACGGCCTCGCTTCATTTTCCGAGGGCACGGCCTCGCTTCATGTCCCCGAGCAGTTCTCTGATTCGCTGGGCACGAGAAATCGGGATAGTCCCGGTGTGGAACGCGGGTGCCACCTGGGGTCACTGACAAGACAGCGTGTGGTCATGACTACCGCTAGGCGGGTGCCGAAAACAATGAACCTCTGCCATGTATATAGTGTATGTGTGTACTAGCCGTATATGAGCGTGCATCTAACAACAAAAGCCCAGGTCGGGCGCAAACATATTTTTACAAAAAACGTCGGCCCATTTGCCGGTAACTGTAGTCTACAGATGGCATGTGGATCCCACAAATTGATCCCATTATCCAAGCTCTAGGACCTGGATCGTGGATGCACTGAGATCTTAGCTCCGCTCCCAAAAAAATGGCAGGATCCATTGGGATTTAATATCTTAAGCACCGCATTGTATAGGTATGGATCCACCGGGATCCCGGGTCTGCGCACACGTGTTTTATCGAGGCCCATAGGATTCGTGACAAAAATCCCTTATCTCGGAACACATAGCTTTAGAGATTGTTGCCAATAATTATTACATTTGTAATGTAAATGGAGCGTGTCGAATCGCATATTGTTTGTCTCAATTTATCAAGAAATGCACCCCAAAATACTGTGGAATTTTCAGGTGGGGTCTTGTCGTATCCAAGATCCGGTATAGTATCATAGATCCCCTCTGAATCTTTATCACGGGATCATTTGGAATTCAAGATATGCTGCTAGATGTCATGAATGAACCCACTGGGCTCAAGATCCACTGGGATCTAAGATTCATTGTTGCATTTCGTTGTGATATCTGCCGGGACTTTAGATTCACCAGACAGGATGGACCGGGTAGCTCGGCGGTAACTCGCTCGCTTGCCGTGTGGGAGGTCCCGGGTTCGAATCCCGGGGCAACCGGTTCGATGGGCTCCCGATTTACCCGTAGCCTAACAGCGGCGCCAATGTGAACCGCCGTTACTTGTCATTGGGTCATTGTCATTGGGACCTGTTGTGGAGCGGCATGAACAAATAAATATAAATAAATTCGCTATTTATTTTTGCGGATCTTTTTTTGTTGTTGTGTTTCCAAGAAGACTTCTCCGATTCTCCATAAACAGCTCTTGGGGTCAGGGAGCCGTATCTGGGATCGATGCACTTGTCTATCAGTCAGTCCACAAATGACGTTTGGTCCAACATCTGAAAAGCCGCCAGGGTCGCTCTGTGCACCGAAACATGTCGTTTGATATCGTTTATGAGAGCCGCAGCGCTATCGTCGCGACACAGTATATGTAGACCCAAACCGAGAAGCCAGCGTCCTGTGCACGAGCAGGTCCAATTGCCGCCGGTCATTTATTACCTCATTAGTGGTATTGCACTGCAGCGCTATCCTGATGATGATAGACGAGAATATCATAATACTGGGCTTCTGAGTCGCCGCCCGCTGATCTTGAGTTTTGATAGGTTGCATGAAAGCCGGAGCTTTCGTCTCAGCCATGTACATACATATTGCCAAACCAAATGAGCGCTACATAGATCATTGTGTTAATGAGTAGAGCAAACACACGGCTGCAAAACCGATTTGTATCGGTTATGCTCAATCGCGCTTGGTAATGTTCTCGTTGACATGCTCGCAATAAATGTTAGTTTTAGAAGATATTGATTGACATTTCCGAGAACCCGCCATGCAAGTGTCGACCTCTGGTGAGCTGAATGGGGTCTGATCAACGACAAATATTGGACTCGTTTATAAAGCAGCTGGTTGCGTGATAAAAATAAACTGACTTATATCATTAGCTGACACCACGTTTACCAGAAACAGCCTCATCTGGACATTTGAGTGAACAATGATGTAATAATATCCGACATGAGGCCGCGCGGTGCTGGAGTGGCTGGCGGAACTCATGATTCCAAGTCGTAGACAGAGAAGTGAACTTGGTTTAGGCAAACATCAATTTCATCGAATGTTTTGACCAAGCTGTCCGACTGTTAACTGTAACACCATGCAATTGTTGATCCCCATGAAATTAGTTGCTGAACATAGCAATTAGCAACACATTTGTATGTTCAATGCCGCAAAACATACACATCGTGATCGTAAAGCCTTCAGGGTCTCGGCTAAGGAATTCTCACTGGGGGCTATTTCAAGAAAATGCTGCTAAGGCAAGGGCGGATCCAGCCGGCCGTTTTTTTTTGGGGGGGGGGCAACCAGTTTGAGCGGATATTACCTAGGTACCCCCAATTTCGAAAATCTCCCAGATTTGGGCCACTTTATTTTGCAACCACACGATTTCTAATGATTTCTGTATTTTTGATGTTTTAGCTTTTCGACCTTTTGGGATAACGGAAAAGGTGTACCTATGTTTTCGTTCCCGACTGCAAGGGAAAAAACATGAAAAATGTGTGCTGAATCAAGCCGGCCCTCCGATGAAATTGATGAATGAGATGAAGATCCGATGAAGTTGCGCTCCGATGAAATTGATGTTAAGAGCAAGGACGGATCCATCCGTTCGTCTTCGGGACCAACTATACTTTTTGCTACAGGGTTCGACGACCCTTACAACAAAAAAAACAAGAGTATCTTAGATTTGAACAGTTCTTTTCCGGTCAAGGAAAAAGGTTAGTGGAAAGAAGCTACCATAGAAATTTAAAACAGAACTTGGAGCATCAAATAAATGGTAGTTTTCTTCAGAATTTCCAGTACCGAATCTCGGATAGTAAACCGATGGGATGGTCGACCGGAAAAAGGAATACGCATTTCGCTGCACAAATGTTTGTTGTTGTTATCTGTTGCGCTCCGATAAAAAAAGAGCTAAAGGCGAGGACGTCAAACATGATCGAACTAGTCGCACTTCCGCCATTCAAAACAATAATACAGATGACCCGATCATGGCGTCAAATTCAATATACATTTCAAGAAACTTTAGCTATCCATCTATGCACCGCATACGGATATGATGATAAACTTCAGTTGCCAGGTTCTTGGAAAAATATGTCCCTGCTCCCGGACCTCGAGGCCATTTGCGCATCTCGGCGGGCCCATAGATACGACACACGCAGACGAAGTAACCGATACCTACTACGGTGAAGGCTGCATTTCTAAAATATTACTGCCATACAGTCTATGGCAGAAACCTGCGGCAGCCAGCCAGGCAGCAGCAGCCTGAAATAATCTAGCTGGCGACTTCCCGATCGCGCAAAGAAGTCAACGACTTCGCTGACGGAGGACATTATAATGCCATCCGTATAGGTCAGACCTATAGGTCTCGCGGTGGGCTTCGCACATGATCAGCGCCTCCATCCGGAGCTCGGTCATTGTCGCTCGGAGAGAGGATAGAGTCTTCTTCACCTTACTGCACACCCTCTCCGCCTCCGCCGTTGTAACTGGAAGGACGGGAAGGACATACAGGAAAAAGGATGGATTTGGACCGATTGTTCTATTGTGGACTTGCTTGACCGAAATGGTGCTGGATAGAAATAATGAAATAAGGACATCTGTAAACGTGATAATGATTAAACTTATAAATTACCCCTCGCCCTGGTGGGGGTCATTTGTCATTTCCCCCACCCCCTCCCTCTTTTGCCCCCACCCCCTCCCCCTGAGGTTTTTCGAGAATAGTGGGAAAACAGCGGCGCGCAGCGCCGCCAAATTTGGCAGAAATTGCCCAAATTTGGCCAAATTTGCCCAGTACCGTTCTAAAAACGCAAATATAGCATGTATTAGACTTCGTCTTGGGGGGGGAGCAAAACATAGTTTGGCCCCCTTGAACGGTCTTGGGGGGGGGGCATGGCCTCGTTGCCCCCCCCCCCTGGATCCGCCCCTGTGCTAAGACATATGGTTAAGCGTACTTATACTGATACAATACTTAAAGTATTGACTGTGTGATAATGACTAAAACATAATGCAAACTATAAATGAAATAGTATAGTACTCAAATAATGAAGCTGAATAAAAATGTTAAATATAAACATGCACATCGACAAAGGTTCACGCCAGCCGTGTCGATTTTTGAAAACGATTCGGGGGCCGAACAGGAACGTATCGAAGGGGTCCATCGGCGCCATACTTTACCAAAACGACTGAAATTGACCGAAAATTAACACATTTCCTGATTTTATAGGAAGATCTAAGCAGTTTATACAGGGGAGAGTTTGTTTTAAAGCAGTTCACCCGCGTCCTGCCGGTGCTCGGCGCCACCTTGTCGTGCCAGGGAAGGCATCTGAACGCCCCCCTCGAACTCGGCAGATTAGGCATAATCCAAAAATGCCGTTAGATAACTCGTCTAAATTCATGTCGAAATTATTTTGATGCATTTTTGTTCAGGTCAATATTGAGATCACCACCAGGCACCAGATGTCATCAAAGGCCAAATTTTTTTTTGTTTTAGTTTTAGTTTTTTGAAATTTGCTCCAGAAACCCCAAAATATTTCAAGTACCTACTGCGATAGCTAGGAAGAGGAATAAACTGAAAACCAAAGGAAAGGTCTTAATTTGTCATTGCTTGGGTGTACTCCATTTTTAGATCAGGTCCATAGTATAGCTTCCAGAGGTCACCACATGTCACACTGTTTTTGTCACACACAAAAATAGTACATAACTTATTCTCTCATAATTATATAGGCAAACGATAGGAAGGTATTCGGCCGTTATCTTTCTTCTCGTCATGCACTTCGAACCATGTCCATAATGATCGGATTAGGTCAAATTAAACATTTAGCTCAGCCTCAGGTCAAGATCATCCCAGGTAGGTTATGCGGTAACCCAGGTAGGTCATGTTGCACATTTACGGAAGTGTCTCGACGAGATAAACACAGTGGCGTTGGTCTCAAGTGTCTATCTGTATTTCATTAAGAGTAATTGGCAGGAAGTGGTGGTGACCTCAAATGACCCCAGCTGACCAGCGACCATGTGGCGATCACTGAGTAAAATTGTGCTCGAGTCATCAAGAATGGGCTAAAATAACATGTTATTGAAACAATTGGTCTGATCTAATGTGTGTTCTCCTGATAGCGGAAGCATTTGTAAATTTTCCCGTCAACTTATATTGGGGAAGTCACTAGATCGAACTGACCTAGATTCACCGATATGAAAAATCAGAGATAGTAGAATTGTGGATACTTATGGCCTGATTAAATCCTGTGTCACATATCTCAGTCAAACACTGTGGCTGTGGCTCGACCACATCCTTCTTTGGAGGTGGGACCACATGACGTGACCTGGTGACCTCACCTGAGATGACCCGAGGTAAAAACAAATACTAAAGGTTTGCAGTTCATGCGGAAACAGGTATGCCAGAAACGGCGGTACTGCACGCCGCCATTGTCGTGATATTCCCTAAAAAAATTGAGGTTGTCCAACTCACTCCCAACCCCCCCCCCCCTCAAACGCCTCACCCCCGGTACGACGCGGGTTAATGCAAAAACAAACAAAGTCAGACGAGTTTTGATATATATATATATATATATATAACATACAGGAACAATACAATCCGATAAACGCGTTTCGACACAAAGTCTTCCTCAGTATCGGTTTCGTAAAATAACACAAAGATTACAAGATATATACCAAGGAACGCATCGCAGTTTCATCGTCTTGATTTCTCTTTAGAATAATCATGTGACACATTTCATACAGTACCTACCGCCTTGGACAGATCGTCTCGAAAAATAAATAAATACGTATACAAATATAGATGACATCCTAACGAACCGCTTTTTATCTAATACCGAATGCTGCCGCTGATTTTGCCCATTTCATAGACCCAACCCTAATATTAATAGTTTCGTTCATGGCAATAAATGCTGCTTCGGTGGCTTTTCTATTTTCCCTATTTTTGCAGGAGGCCAAAATCCCGGCTCCATTCCAATTTGGCAAATGGTTGGTTTTCTCTGCATGGACTACAAACGCGCTGTGTTCCATGTAGTTTCGAATGTCCCGTTTATGTTCTTTAAATCTTGTTTCAATCCCCCTCCCAGTTTCACCTATATATGCTTTATTACAAGCCCCGTATGGTACTTTATAAACGACACTCTTTTCCTGAGTCTTTTCTTGCTTCTTTTTTGCCAACATATCACCCACCTTTTTCCCAGACGTAAATGCTACTTTAAAGCCCGTAGTTTCGAGCTGGCTAGCAATCGTTTCGGCTGGCCTCGAAATCGGTATCGTTAAGTATCGTTCGTCCTTTTTCTTTGTCTTCCCTATCGTATACTTTTTGCGTATGTTTAAAGCTTTTTGTTTTAGATTTAGCAGAAATCCCTTCGGATATTTCAGCTTTGTAAAAGATGAAACTATATGCTCAATCTCTTCATCGAGGTATCCTTTACTACAAATGCGAAAAGCTCTCAGAAAAAAACCCTATAACTACTCCCCGTTTTACTCTGTCACTGTGACCCGAGTAGAAATGCACATAACATTCCTTGTTCGTCGGTTTTCTATAGACTTTGAATTTTACCTGATCCTGATGTATGATTTCGGTGTCAAGGAAAGCAATGGTCCCTTGCTTTTCTTTTTCGAGAGTGAATTGAATTTTGGAATCAACTGAGTTTAGGGCGTGGAGTTTCTCTTCTAAGTTCATGCTTTTTGGCACTACGACAAGAATGTCATCAACGTAACGAGCCCAGATTACATCCCTTCCCATGATCCCCTGATAGTGATGTTTTTCTAACCATTCCATGAACAAATATGCAGCAACAGGGCTCAATGGGGACCCCATCGCAAGGCCGCTGTGCTGGAAGTATTCCTCAGAATTGAACGTAAATCCCCCAAAGTTCATGCATATAGCTAATAATTTTAAATATTCTGCTTTCGGCAAAGGCAGCTGGTCAGCATCGATATTGTCCACCACAGTTTTAATGGCTTTTAGTGCACTTTCTACTGAAACATTTGTAAATAAGGATTTAACATCGAAACTAGCCAGGCACTTATCTGTGAAGTCCACGTCTTTGATTCTCTCCATGAGGTCGTCCGTGTTTCGAAGATGGGAGTCGTTGATGGCACCCAGAGAACTTGACAGCGGTCTTGCCAGCACCTTCGCAAGTCGATGTGGGGCACTGCCAATCCCTGACGTAATGGGGCGCATCGGGATGTTCGTCTTATGTAGCTTTGGGAGGCCGCGCATTCGTGGAGCAGTGGGTGCCTCTTCTAGCAGGTGAACTAGTTGTTTTCCTTTTTCTGAGTTTTTCAGTAGTTTTCTTGCCTCTTGGTTGAATTTCTTGCTGAGTTTTTCTATGTATCCCGGAGCTTTCTTCTCATATGTCTCAGAGTCTTCGAGCAGTTCCTTCATTTTGCTTATGTATTCATCCTTGTCTATAATAACAACTCCGCCTC
>JAXIVJ010019276.1:0-20180 GCA_036785665.1 Chirona hameri | reverse complement strand
TTCTATATCAGGAAATGTGTCAATTTTGCACCGATTTCAGGCGGTTGGGGGGGACATGACCGTTTTGCCCCCCCCCCCCCCTCCCCCCTGAATTCGCAAGTGATGGAATGTATGTTTTAAATCAGCTATGCTTATAAGGAAACGAAGTGCGATGAGTTTTTATAATTGTGTGAGAACTGAGACATTTTGAATTTGGTCCCCCTGGGCCCCAAATAAACTTTTCTGTCGTTCTGGTACCGCCCTCAGGGGCGGATCCAGAAAATTTTCAAGGGGGGTCATCGATTGAAGCGGTGCCCCTACCTATACCCAAATTTGAAAACTCAACGGATTTGGTCCACTATATTTTGAGGGTGCCTCTATTTCAACAATTTTTTTTAATTGACAACGTTGGCTATAGGTATTTACAATATCAGTCGTACCCTTTCTATGATTTAAAGTGCTGCGGATGGTGCTAAAATATATTATTTGTACAGTCAAGGGCGGCCCTGCAGACGGCTGATGAAGAATGGACCAAGAGGGAAGTCGAGGTTCGTGACCAGGGGGAGGGGAGGTTAGAAAGCCGTTTTTTACGAGCAGTAAATCTTATGCATCGATAAACTGTTATTGCGCCGCGAAGCGGCGCCAAAATTTGAGGTTTTGAGCGGGTTGGAGAAACAATTTTTGGTATTTGAACCAGCATGCAGGGTAAAAACAAGGAAATATGTCTGGAGCAAAAGGTGGTGTCAAAAGACATCTTGCCCCCCCCCATTAAAGGCCAAAAGTGGGGCCATGGGCCCAATATACCCCCTCCCCCTGCGGGCCGCCAGTGTACGGTCTATATTAGACCCTTGTGTACTGGAAAAGAACACGGATTGATTTGCACCGCGTAGCGGCGCGAAATTATTTGCTTTATTTTGTTTGTGCCTGGATAACTAGGCCCTAAAAAATCGAAAGGTTCTATAATCTATATGCATCAGCCCAAGGGGCCCCTCGAGTTCGATACGTTGTTGCCTCTGGTATAAGGCACGTTGGTGCCCCTTCATAGCCCAAGGGACGGGAGGCATGAAGGAACATTTTTTGGCATAATTTAGCAATTTTAGTTTAGCATCATTTCGTGATTTTTTCTTCTTCAGCGACCAATGCTTGTGATTTCATGGCGGCACCAGACTATTGTTTTCCCTCTTGGATTCAAGGAGGCACATTTCCCCGGTGTCTCCCTCGCCCCACAGTGCCGCCTACCGTCACGATAGTGCCCCTGGCACACCGGCGCGGTGGTGCCCTTGGTTCACCGGCGCGGTGGTGTCCCCTGGTACACTGGCGCGGTGGTGCCCCTAGGTTCAAATAACACTTAGTCATTTGCGCCGCGTAGCAGCGAGGATTTTTTGGCTTTATTTTGGTGGTGCCCCGGCGCTGTAGTGCCCCTACGGCCCGGTGGTGCCCCCACGGACCGGTGTGCCCCCACGGCGCGGTGGTACTCTTGGTTCAAAGAACACTTAATTATTTGCGCCGCGTAGCGGCGCAGATTTTTTGCTTTATTTTGGTGCTGCTTCACGGCCCGGTGGTGCCCCCACAGCGCAGTGGTGCCCCCACAGCGCGGTGGTGCCCCCATGGCCCAAGGGGGGAGGTCATGACCCCGTGACCCCCCCCCTGGATCCGCCACTGACCGCCCTTGATGATCCTGGTAACAACACGTCTGAACCCAGACAGATGAGGTTTCTGAACACGTCTGACACGTCTGCCAGATGAGGTTTCCGCTGACCGACGGGCGAGGGTCGCAGCCACTGATTGATCAATGCAGCTGACCTGTGTCGCCCGCCGCCTGGTCATTTGAAACCCGCCAGCTGGGCCACAAGTGGTGACATTACCGCACGGCACGGTACAAACCGCACCGTTCAGCTTCGGTCTCATACTCCACAGACCACAGCTCACCGCGACCAGGGGTAAACACACAGACCACAGCTCGCCGCGACCTAAACACACAGACCACAGCTCGCCGCGACCAGGGGTAAACACACAGACCACAGCTCGCCGCGACCAGGGGTAAACACACAGACCACAGCTCGCCGCGACCAGGGGTAAACCACACAGATCACAGCTCGCCGCGACCAGGGGTAAACACACAGACCACAGCTCGCCGCGACCAGGGGTAAACACACAGACCACAGCTCGCCGCGACCAGGGGTAAACACACAGACCACAGCTCGCCGCGACCAGGGGTAAACACACAGACCACAGCTCGCCGCGACCTAAACACACAGACCACAGCTCGCCGCGACCAGGTGTAAACACACAGACCACAGCTCGCCGCGACCATGGGTAAACACACAGACCACAGCTCGCCGCGACCAGGGGTAAACACACAGACCACAGCTCGCCGCGACCTAAACACACAGACCACAGCTCGCCGCGACCAGGTGTAAACACACAGACCACAGCTCGCCGCGACCTAAACACACAGACCACAGCTCGCCGCGACCAGGGGTAAACACACAGACCACAGCTCACCGCGACCAGGGGTAAACACACAGACCACAGCTCGCCGCGACCAGGGGTAAACACACAGACCACAGCTCGCCGTGACCTAAACACACAGACCACAGCTCGCCGCGACCAGGGGTAAACACACAGACCACAGCTCGCCGCGACCAGGGTAAACACACAGACCACAGCTCGCCGCGACCTAAACACACAGACCACAGCTCGCCGCGACCCGGGGTACCCCCACAGACCACAGCTCGCTGCGACCATGGGTAAACACATCGAAATGCGTAGTTACCAACTGACCAGGCTAATGCTTTGTCAGCACTCAGCAGTTAGCAATGCTGACTTGTCAGCAGCCTTCTGTGAACCTCGAAGATGATAAACAAGTGATAATGACAGCTCTCAAAACTGACTTGAACATTGCACATTGAATCATCAATATAAGGTGCTTAAGTCATTGCCAAGACGGTTCCTGTGATAAGAAGCCCATATCACTGAAAATCCGTGCAGGTAAATGTGCGGTGCATATATGCTTATCACTTATCAGTCCATCGGACGATTCATTCATTCACCGCATGAAGACCGTTCGGCTGGCGGGTCCTGCGACTCAGACCGCGACAGGGTCCGCTGGTGACTGTCAATGAACAGGCTGGGTAGCGGGCAGACATGGCCGACAGACCGCGACAGGGTCCGCTGGTGACTGTCAATGAACAGGCTGGGTAGCGGGCAGACATGGCCGACTCAGACCGTGACAGGGTCCGCTGGTGACTGTCAATGAACAGGCTGTGTAGCGGGCAGACATGGCCGACTCAGACCGCGACAGGGTCCGCTGGTGACTGTCAATGAACAGGCTGGGTAGCGGGCAGACATGGCCGACTCAGACCGCGACAGGGTCCGCTGGTGACTGTCAATGAACAGGCTGGGTAGCGGGCAGACATTGCCGACTCAGACCGCGACAGGGTCCGCTGGTGACTGTGAATGAACAGGCTGTGTAGCGGGCAGACATGGCCGACTCAGACCGTGACAGGGTCCGCTGGTGACTGCCAATGAACAGGCTGGGTAGCGGGCAGGACATGGCCGACAGACCGTGACAGGGTCCGCTGGTGACTGCCAATGAACAGGCTGTGTAGCGGGCAGACATGGCCGACTCAGACCGTGACAGGGTCCGCTGGTGACTGTCAATGAACAGGCTGTGTAGCGGGCAGACATGGCCGACTCAGACCGTGACAGGGTCCGCTGGTGACTGTCAATGAACAGGCTGTGTAGCGGGCAGAGTGCAGACATGGCCGACAGACCGCGACACGGTCCGCTGGTGGCTGTGAATGAACAGGCTGGATAGCGGGCAGACATGGCCGACTCAGACCGCGACAGGGTCCGCTGGTGACTGTCAATGAACAGGCTGGGTAGCGGGCAGACATGGCCGACTCAGACCGCGACAGGGTCCGCTTGTGACTGTCAATGAACAGGCTGGGTAGCGGGCAGACATGGCCGACTCAGACCGCGACAGGGTCCGCTGGTGACTGAATGAACAGGCTGGACAGCGGGCAGACATGGCCGACAGACCGCGACACGGTCCGCTGGTGACTGTCAATGAACAGGCTGGGTAGCGGGGCAGACATGGCCGACTCAGACCGCGACAGGGTCCGCTGGTGACTGTCAATGAACAGGCTGGGTAGCGGGCAGACATGGCCGACAGACCGCGACAGGGTCCGCTGGTGACTGTCAATGAACAGGCTGGGTAGCGGGCAGACATGGCCGACAGACCGCGACAGGGTCCGCTGGTGACTGTCAATGAACAGGCTGGGTAGCGGGCAGACATGGCCGACTCAGACCGTGACAGGGTCCGCTGGTGACTGCCAATGAACAGGCTGGGTAGCGGGCAGACATGGCCGACAGACCGTGACAGGGTCCGCTGGTGACTGCCAATGAACAGGCTGTGTAGCGGGCAGACATGGCCGACTCAGACCGTGACAGGGTCCGCTGGTGACTGTCAATGAACAGGCTGTGTAGCGGGCAGACATGGCCGACTCAGACCGTGACAGGGTCCGCTGGTGACTGTCAATGAACAGGCTGTGTAGCGGGCAGAGTGCAGACATGGCCGACAGACCGCGACACGGTCCGCTGGTGGCTGTGAATGAACAGGCTGGATAGCGGGCAGACATGGCCGACTCAGACCGCGACAGGGTCCGCTGGTGACTGTCAATGAACAGGCTGGGTAGCGGGCAGACATGGCCGACAGACCGCGACACGGTCCGCTGGTGGCTGTCAATGAACAGGCTGTGTAGCGGGCAGACATGGCCGACAGACCGCGACACGGTCCGCTGGTGACTGTCAATGAACAGGCTGGGTAGCGGGCAGACATGGCCGACTCAGACCGCGACAGGGTCCGCTGGTGACTGTCAATGAACAGGCTGGGTAGCGGGCAGACATGGCCGACTCAGACCGCGACAGGGTCCGCTGGTGACTGTCAATGAACAGGCTGGGTAGCGGGCAGACATGGCCGACTCAGACCGCGACAGGGTCCGCTGGTGACTGTCAATGAACAGGCTGTGTAGCGGGCAGACATGGCCGACTCAGACCGCGACA
Organism: Chirona hameri; assembly: GCA_036785665.1. Taxonomy (NCBI): domain Eukaryota; kingdom Metazoa; phylum Arthropoda; class Thecostraca; order Balanomorpha; family Balanidae; genus Chirona; species Chirona hameri. The sequence goes on along the minus strand of JAXIVJ010019276.1, from coordinate 15,134 downwards.
GGGTCCGCTGGTGACTGTCAATGAACAGGCTGGGTAGCGGGCAGAGTGCAGACATGGCCGACTCCGGCCGAGTTGAGCCGCACAATAACCATCACGGCAGGCTGCTGCGCCGAGCGGTATTCCCCTGATGGAAAATGACATACTGAGAAATGTCCACTAGAATGCCTAGGAATGCTCGACACTACGTAGTTCGGGAATCACAACAGCAAACGCACATGGGGTGTAATCAATGTTACCATTCGTAATTAAGCTTGTGCCATTAGAGTGGCCAGGAAATCGCCAAATCCGTGTCATTTTTAATTTAAATTTGATCACGTACAGTGCATGATGTATGTACTGTCCATCTAGAGTCACCACTGAATTGCGCAACTATGGTGCCACTATGGTGCCACTATGGAGCCACTATGGTGCCACTATGGAGCCACTATAGTGCCACTATGGTGCCACTATGGTGCCACTATGGTGCCACTATGGTGCCACTATGGTGCCACTATGGTGCCACTATGGTGCCACTATGGTGCCACAGTGACCATAGGCGGCGGAACGGGGGGGGGGGGGGCACGGGGGCACCGTGCCCCTTGAATTTGCGAGGGAGGGGGCACCCATATCAAAGGCCCCCCTCTTAAATTTAGTATGGCTAAGATAATTATGATAGATATTGACGTTACACGTACAGTACTTTATGCTACATCATTTCTACGTCTTCTAAAATAAAAATATAATTAAATTGATGTATGCGGTACTATGGGAGATAATGACGATTTAATGACGTCGTCATGCAATTTTTGTGGCGGAAAAACGATACATGTTTGACAAACCGTAGAAAATCAAGGTTTGATGAAGATTGCAAATACAAAAGTCAAAAGAAAGGAAATTACATTTTCGTTCAAATGGCTATCTAGGATTTGTGAGAGAAAAAAAAATTACCCCCCCAAAAAAAAGAAAAAGAAAAAAGAGAAGTGTTTTTGGGAAAATTTCCACAAAATAAAATAGTGAAGATATTGAAGAAAAAAAACTAAATATACATTAGAGAAACAAATGTGGAAGATATCCAAACCAAATTTCAAAGCAATGTCTTTATTTTTGACTGACTTATCTCGCGCCGTTCCGGAGGCGGGGGGGGGGGGCGTTTAGACGCCCCACTTAAGGTTTCTCAAGGATAGCAGAAAACAGCGGCGCTGCGCGCTACCGTTTTTTGCTCATGTGTTCGGGCATCAATTACCCACATTGTATGAAATTCTTGACATCGAGTCATCTCAGGTCAGGTCACTAGGCCAGGTCAAGTGACCTAACATCAAAAAAGAAATTGCGGTCGTACCACAGCCACAGTTTATGACCGATCAGTTTCAAACTTACAGAATTTCATAAGGTCATAGGTACCTACAATTCGTTTATCTCGGATTTTTTTGGTATATTGGTGACCTAAGGTCAGGTCAATTTCGTGACCTTCTCATTATAAGTTAATATGGAAGTATGCAAATGATGCTTCCTATTCCGGGGATATTCACAGTGGCGGATCTAGGGGGGTCACGGGGTCCTGACCCCCCACCCCTATTTGGGCCGAGGAGGGGCACCATTGCGCCGGAGCACCAGGGGCACCACCAACAATAAAGCACAAAATTAACAAGACAAATCCGAAAAATCGAAACAAATCCAAACAAAATTCCAAAAAAAATCCAAAAACAATGAAGAACAAAATCCGCGCAGCTACGCGGCGCAAATCATTCAGTGTTCTCTTCCAGTACAAAAAGGTCTAATATAGACTACACACTGGCGACCGCGGGGGGGAGAGGACATGGGGCACCTTTGGCCTTAAATGGGGGGGGGGCAAAATGTCTTTTTACCCCACTTTTTGCTCCAGACATATTTCCTCGTTTTGACTCTGCATCCTGGTTCCAATAGCACAAATTAGTTCTCCAGGCCGCTCAAAACCTCAAATTTTGGCACCGCTTCGCGGCACAATAATAGTTGTATGGGTATCCATTTTGCGTAGGTACCATAACTTAAACTTGGTAGTTAAGTTTAAGTGCAGCTTTTGTGACAAATGTTCAAGTCCCTTCAAAAAAATCCTGCCTATTTTTTAGTTCAAGAACATTTTTGAAGTCCGCACGAGACACAAATCAATATGATGCACTGCTATCACATGCATAAGATTTACTGCTCGTAAAAACGGCTACCACCTTCATGAGATGTGCTATTCTACACAAACCTCGACTACCCTCTTGGTCAATTCTTCATTAGCAGTCTGGGGCCGCCCTTGACTGTACAAATTATACATTTTAGCACCATTCACGGCACTTTAAATGATAGAAAGGGTACGACTGATATTGCAAATGCTTATAGCCAACGTTTTGTCAATTAAACAAAGATGCTGAAATAGGGGCACTCCCAAAAATATAGTGGACCAAATACGTTGAGTTTTCAGATTTGGGTATATGTAGGGACACCACTGCAATTGATGACCCCCTTGCAGATTTTCTGGATCTGCCCCTGGAAATGAATGGTAGTAGTCCAATTTCGTCTGGATTATGTTATCATAGGCCATTATTGATGATCCAGGTGCAATTTTTGTTCAGTGACCCCTACAGGGTCAGCTGAGGTCATCCGAGACCACCAACACTTTTTTGTCAATAACTATCGATCAAAAAAAGATAGAGAAGTGAAACCGGTACCAATGTGTTTATCTCATCGAGACACGTCTCCCAATATGCAACATGGCCTACTTGGGTCACCACTTGACCTTGACCTGAGGTAAAATTTCTCGGTTGACCTAACCTCGTCAACATGAATTCAAGGGGGAAGCGTCGAAACGCCCCCCCCCCACCCCACGGCACGGCGAAGGTGGCGCCGAGCACCGAGACGGCGCGGGTTATGGCTTCCTAAGTATAAGTAACTCATGACGTAATTTTTTAAGTTTCGTTTTTTGGCTTTTAGCGACCAGATTCAGACAAATAAATGCCACAGTTGCATTTCTGAGACAACTGGTCTAGAAACATGCCTTTTATATTCAGATTAATCAATTAAAAATTTTAATCTTATGTGACCTGACCTTGACCTTATATGAGGTTAAGTTGTGAAAATAGCTGCTACTGCAGTATTATACGTGTAAAATAACACATAAAACATACGTTGCATGACTTTCCTATATAGTTTGCACATAATGACCGTTATCTGTTTGTGACCCTGACCTTGACCTGTGCTTACAATTTCACTTTTGCTTATGTGGGAGATGCATTATACCTTTGAGAGAACTTTGTGCATACGTCATATTTCGTAGGTTTTATATATATATATATATATATATATATATATATATATATATATATATATATATATATATATATATATATATATATATATATATATATATATATATATATATATATATATATATAAGCTGCTAATAAAATAATAAAAAGCTGCGGTGAAAACCCCCTGACTCCACCCCCTCCCCCCCCCCCCCCCCGGTCAACAACATTTGGACTGAGGAGTGAAATTTGATGAGGAGTGGAATCGAAGTGCCCCCCCCCCCTTGCCCAGAACCGTTCCGCCGCCACTGACAGTGACGACTATACAGTCGTCTATAAACAAAAGGTCAGTATTTACTGAGAGATGCTGGGTATCTCGAGCGTCGACTGTCCTTTGAGCCGGCGTTTGTCCGTGAAGTCCATGGCGATTGGCGATACTGACGCGCTTTAAGACACATTTGCTATCAGGAAAGTCATTGATACAAGCGCAGTAGTAATGCTCTGTATTAGTCAGCGCCCACTACATACTGGGTTCAAGTTCCACTCCGTGAAACACAGATTTACACTGAAGTGGATGATGCCTCAGCCACACCTGCCTGCACATGCTTTTGCAAAGACTAGCCGTCAGTTGTTTTTGTGATTTTTTTAAATTTTAACTGCCTATTTGTATCCAAAATAATTATTTTTGTGTCATCATTAGCTAATTACGGTAATTATTCGGTATTGTTGTTCGCGTAACGGTATTAATTACGACAAAGACCTGTCTATCCTTGTGTTATGATCTCCGATTATAATTCATAGCTGGGTAGAAGTTAATAATACATGGTAATGCCCTTATTTTTTCATCTGAAACCGCAAACCATATAGTTAAAAAATATCGTGTACAATCTATGAACAACGCCGGAGACTTTAATCCACTGCGCGTTGCGTCCGGGAAAACTCAATAGTTGAAATCAGTGGTTTTCCAAGTGATACAACTAGGATTAAAGTCCAATGTGGCCTAAGTCAGACATTCGTTCTCTACTTAGGCTCGATTCTATTAAAAATTGTTGAGACTGCATTAACAGTCATAACTTGCATTTTTTTGCGTCACATTCAATTATTGACAACAGTATATGAATGCCAATATATTCAAAGGCACGGGTTAATGCTTGATTCGTGCTTTAATCCATATTACGTTAAAAACTACGATTTGACGAATTGATATGCTGACAATAGCCACACACCTAGTAATTGTGCGCTTGAGAAGTGTCATGTTTAGCTCATCAGTTTACGTAAAATTGTTTAAAGCTGCTGCGAGGAGCATGATTCTTATTAAAAGTATAATTTGAATAGTGACCTTATTCCTATAGTGGCAGGGGGGCAGATTCTGCCCACCCCCTCAGGTTTTTCGCAGATATCTCCCGAACGACTAAAAGCAGACCCATGAACTTTAAAGACTTTTCCTAGAATTTAATTCGCATATGGAGTCAAAATTTTGAGTTCCTAACCTGAACAGAGGCGGTTCCAGGGCCCAGTTTTGGGAGGATTTTTGTCTGTGACATTTAGCGATAATACGGAGATGCGATCTTCACGGCTTCTTCCTAACTGCCTGAAGTATAAAGGAGTTACATAGGTTTACGGTGATTGAAACAAGTGCAAATAGTTTATTTTAGTGAATAACTATAATAAATATTGCACGGCAGAGGCGGTTTCAAGGACTTGAAAAGAGGCTCGAAAGTTATTTTTTATTTTTACAGGAAGTTATTTGCATATATTTTTGCCTCCCTTTTTCGCTAACCTGCACCGCATATGGATAAAAATATGCTTTATAACTGTTGCGTCCGATGTCACACTAGCGCACCCATTTCATATTATCAAAAAAGAAGTAGAAAAAAGACGGTTTTAAAAGGCATTTATTTTACCCCCAAATTTAGTGACCTGAAAACGCCTATGATTTTTGAATTTTGAAAGATCACCATCATATATCAATTCCAACTAATTTCTATCGATCCCCATTAGTTCGTTGAAATCGGTTGATAAACATGGCAGCTTGTGTTGGATCACAAATACCTCTAATATTTGTCGTTTTTGCCCCCCTGTTGCTCTCCTATCAGAAATTTCGTTTTTTTTTTGTAAATGTAGATCGTATTGAGGGAATCAGACGCCGTTTGATTTGTGAAAATCGGACGGGTAGATCTCTAGATCTCCGGGTGGGAGGGGGGGGGCGGAATCCGCCCCCCCTCCCACCCCCCCTCCCACTAATAGGGGTAGCCAGGAGCCTGACACTAATAGGGTTAAAGGAAATAGTTCACCTTCAACATGGGGTTTTTGAACTGAAATAGCAGTTTTGTAGGCCGTGTTGAGAAATCCTTATCTGCAAGTTTACATGGCTGAAAAGACTCTCAAGCCGAAGATATTTGACTTTTTGGCGAAGAAATGCGGTGCCTATATGATATACCGTACCGTCTGAAAGAGCCAGCTCTGCATGGAGCATGCACAGACTAATAACGCACACCATAAAATTAATCATGTGCGACCTTCTGTCCTGAATTGGCGCGATTTAGGACTATTTTTGAAAAGAGAAAACAAAATTGTATTCACAAATCTAATACAATCGTGTTCTGAGAAATTTTCCGAAGGTGAACTATTTCCTTTCACATCGTATTAAAGAACAATCCAAGAAACATATAAATGACTATATGTATTGATATTTCGGCAACAGGCCTTTTTCAACAAAAAAAATATACGTAATCTACAATATCTGCATGATTACAAAATAAATACATCGATATCGCCGCCTGCATGCCGACTTAATTTTAACACATCATGATAAGGTCACTATTCAAATGATATCTTCATAAGTTTATGTAAAATTATAGGTTTGTAATTGCTGACGCAAGAGACAGCGCGGTGTATACAATGTATAGGTACAATGTCCACTGTGGGTCGTGTAGCTACACGTCACCAAGTTTTCCTGGTCCGATGGGTCCAGTGACGGAGTACCAGCCTCCGAGCGACATCATCGGACTTACTTTCACACGCGCCGAGCTGCGCCGCCAGCAGAAGGGAGAACACTCCCAACACACAGGGAGACCCCATCGTGCTCCCGCCGGCCTCAGTCCCCAGTCCCCCTCGGTCCGGCCGCGGTCAGGCTGACCGATGACACCAACACCCAGCGACACGACGACACGAGTGTGGCACGAGTGTGACACGAGGGTGACACGGCCGGTGTGTCTGGCAGCGTCACGCGAACGTGACGGCGGGCGGACGCGGTCACTGCGCCAGGAGCGGCACTCGTCGGCGGCCGACGTGACGCTCGGTCGAGCAGAGGACCGCGGACACTGCGCGCCCCCGCCGCCCGCGACGATAATATATACAACGGGGCAGGGGCGCCGCCAGAGGGCCAGCGGCCGATGACAGTGCGGCTCCAGGCCCGGCACCGTACCTCGTGCAGCTCAGTATGTCCTGAGGTGCAACCACCTTCAAAGGAGGCCCAAATATAGGTCTACCGTCCCTTACAATTTACTAATTGATGTATTTAATACGTGTAAGTTAATAGATTGACATCAAGTAACTGTAACAAAGTAGGGTTCATACCTCAGCTAAGGCCTCTCAATGTGTCAAGAAGGCAGAGGAGGTAGACCACTGAACACAGACGCCGCCGGCGCCGCAGCTCTTTCTAGACCACTGAACAGGTCCTGGCGGCGCCACTGCTCTTTCCAGCATCTGCGTCTTGTCGACAGGTCGAGGGGCGCGCAGGAGGGTGCGACGGGAGGCTGGCCGGCCGTTTGCGTTCTCAGATACGTCTGGTGTCTCTGGAGTCTGGAGTGTGCTCTGGAAGGACAGAGGAGGGGGAGGGGACGGGCACCGACACCAGATGCAGGCCAGTCACGCCCTACTCAGTGGTCTGAGCTCAGAGTGTTCCAAAAATGCGGACATTTTCCTCATTTATGAACATACACAAAAATGTAATTTAACTCCACCATCATGCACGTGACTAAGTACATATTGGTGGAAAGATTGTCGTGCGGAACAGCATTTCTGAAGAAGCCCTGTCCCGCATTCCACATGCGCAATTATGAGGACTTTTGAGGACGATCCCGCACATGTTCAACTTGTTTGAAACGTGTAACTTTTATGACAAGAAAATTGCAGTATTCTTCGTTTCTCACATTTTTATCAAATATAGGAAAGAATAGGGTCAAACTAAAAGTAAAAATATTTATAATTTAAAGTATGGTTTAGTTAAGAACATCATGAATGAAAGTCCTTTTTTAAGAAAACAAACCGACAAAGTTATTACTAGCGAGCGCGAAGCGCTCGCTCGTCTTTCCGTGGTATATGGGGAAAAATCTGAATATGAGCGGCCCGACCCGACCCGACCCGGCCCGTGGCGACGCTTTCGACAAGCTAATATCTCTGCAACCAAACGTCCGATTGACAAGAGGACTTGTTTGCTGAACAGCCCCATCCAACCTACCCTGTTTGAGACCGGTGCCGACTCATGTGGATGACTACCACTGCGCGTGGCGCGTGCCGCGTGAAGGGTGTTGAAAAGTTTGTCTCGCAACAACTCTGCAACGGCTGAGCCGATTGTGTGCAAATTTGGTACTGACTTCAAAACTCTAAATTAAAAACAAAAAATGAACTCTGGCTTATGGTACCTAATACCAACATAAACAGTAAACTAAAATTATCGCATACTTACTCCATATCCATCTTCGCTTCTTCAAGCTTTTCGCTTGGAGATGGAGATACATATTTCGAAGCTAATATCTCTGCAACCACACGTCCGATTGACAAGCGGACTTCCTTGCTGAGCAGCACTGACTTCAAAACTCTAAAAAACCTGCTTATGGTACCTAGTACCAACATAAACAGTAAACTAAAATTATCGCATACTTACTCCATATCCATCTTCGCTTCTTCAAGCTTTTCGCTTGGAGATAGTTGGTTGTTTATCGACGCTTCACGTCTGGAAATTGCCGCGTGCGCCAATTTGTGTTATCTGCTGCCCGGCTGACGCGATTTTCCGGCAGCAGCGACAGCAGGAGGCAGCAGAGGTATGACGTCATACACCGTACCCCTCCCCAGTGACGGATCTAGGTTTCGAGTTGGGGGGGGGGGGGGCACAAAATTCGCTCAGTTTCGTCAGCGAAAAGTTTTTGACCGGGGGGGGGGGGGGGGGGGGGTGTCGGGTCGTCAGCGCAGAGTCGTTGAGCGGGGGGTGGGGGGGGGGGGGGCGTCAGATCGTCAGGGAAAAGGTCTTTGAGCGGAGGGGGGGGGGGGGGGGCGTCGGGTCGTCAGCACGAAAGTTTCGTTGAGCGGGGGAAGAGGGTAAATCTCGCCTTCCCGGAACAAAAATCGCATCCTCCCGGAACGGTTGGGGGGATATGCATTTGCCTACCGATTTGTCGTTTAGGGGGGGGGGGGCAAATGGGGCATTCCAGAACAGATTGACCAAAACAATCTCCAAATAACACACTACATCTCATATTTCGATAAAACTACGTGTCTGGGGTTATCTGGGCTGTTGATTTACGCTGTGAACTTTTCAGCCTCGTCCGTCAAATGGCCTCGGGCAACTTTGTAATGTCAAGTAAAACTCAAATTTTCAGCGGACAATATCTCCCATCTAAACCAGTAAAACGCCTTAATCGGTGGTAACAGAGTGGTATCTGTTGCTTCCCTGGGACAAACTACATACAAAATAAGTTGTATCACATTTGTCATGATCTCCTTTCTCGAATCCGCCAAAAGGGAGTACGTCCTGAGCGCTGCATGCGTCATCGTATAAATTAATCTTAGCTAATTCAAGCCATTTTTGATCAAGAATGATTTTGGTTCATTTCAACATTTACATGTGCCACGCGCTGTGGTACCACCCCTATCAGAACGCACCATATAGAAATCAAAATTGATTTGATGGTCCTATCCAATGGTGGAAACCCGATCTCAATCGGAGCTGTGATTGCAAAGTTATTAGCTTCCGAAAAGCGTCTGTTCTGCCGTGTTGGGCCGGGTCAAATGTAAATTTGTCTAGTAAGTTGACAAGAAACCTCACGAGCGCTTCGCGCCCACTTGGTAATCACCAGAATCATCAGCAACAATAGATTATTATGATGTAATCATTTTTTGGAAATCGGAAATTTTGCTATTTCAACACGTGATCTCAGGTCATACATCAGCCCTGTAGTCGCTCTGTGACCTCAAGGTCACGTGACCAGAGGTCACCCGGTGCAGTCCACGTCAGATCGACCAAACCATAACTTCATGCTTCTCACATTTCGATTGAACTAGGTGTCGGAGGTTATCTGGGCCGTACATTCACGCTATACAATTTGCAGCCCCGTCCGTCGAACGTTTTTCGAGTTATAACCTCAGGCATCTCTTTAATGCCGCACAAAGGTTTAATTTTCTTCGGGCGATATATATCGGGATATATCCTATAAATAATTGGAATGATATAAAACTATGTATCATCAAAATCGCCATGAACCACAAATTAATGTAATGTAATCTTGTGTGAGATCTCGAATGGAAAAGTGTCGAAATTTTGGCATGACCCTCTGTAGGTCCTCAATATTTTTTCCCTCTATATTTCCAAACCGAGAATGTTATAAAAATAGCTAAAAGTGTCTTCCAGAGAAAAAACAACGTTCAATTGTGCGAAATAAAACGAAAAATGTCAACAAATTATCTATTGTATAATCAAGCCAGGTCATTTGGGAAATCAACCTCAGGGGACGTGACCTTCAGGTCATGGAGTGACCTGCGGGGTCATGCTATGCGTCATTGAATGCAGCTCGACGGGACAGATATAATACCGTTGAATTAAGCTCTCTAGCACAATAATTATGTGCAAAGTTATTACCAAAGACCATGATTTGTCAACAACAACAAAAATATATACATAGGTAATACCTATCTCCAATGTCTTACCATCGAAGGTCAATATATCGAAGTCTGGCAAGATACAAATTCCGAATTGTAAATGGCCACATGATAAAATCACGTGATCTGACCTAAGATCACATGTGGGGCATTCCACAGTAAGACAACCGGTGGGTGCCATCTAACCATTGTGCATTTTCTTGAAAAGTTGTGCATTGGGGGTTTCAAGGGCGGATAATTCATGGGTGGTGACCAAAAAATTACCCCCCCCCCAAAAAAAAAACAAAAAAAAAACGGCCTTCCCTATTTTCCCAAATTCACTACGTAGGCCTAATTTTGACGACCAATAACTAAAACAAAAAGACAAAAAATTTTATAACTTTTTTGTTTGGATCAAGATTAGTCGAAGAACAATTTGGCAATCACGGATTTTCTATTTTTTGTTTGTTTTGTCACGTGACCTCGTGACCTACTTTTTGCGCCATGGCCTTGACCTGTTGGAAACTGAAATTAGCATTTCCGTCTGATGACGATATGAGCTTCATTGATGTACTTTCGTATACAAAAGTAAAACAAAAATGGGGTTTGACCTGTAAAACCTACTTTTGGGGACTTCCACAGTAATAAAACTATTTTTCTTCTTCAAATTTGCCGTCCGACCATTTTTATTTTCTTGAAAAGTTGTGCACTGGGGGTTTCAAGGGCGGGCAATTCATTGGTGGCAGGCATGTAGACAGGCTTTCTTCCAGGGCGGGGGGGGGGGCGGCGCCTCAAAAGGGACCATTCCCGAGCGTTGAAAGGGCCCCCTTTCCAAGCGTTGAAAGCCCCCCCCCCCCCCAAAAAAAAAAAACGGATGAAAAGGCACGTTACAAGGATGGAAATGCAGTATGACAGGTATGGCATTTGCGATACCAACTTTTAGGTGCTGGAGTTAGCAAACTGCTATATCAACTTTTGAACTAGCGACACCAATTTGGAATCAGCTATACCAACTTGAAATATTGTTTAAGCTCAAAACCTGGAGGCTGGAATTCTTAAAGAAATTGCGCCGCGGTGGGGCGCGAAAATGTTGAGTCTTATGCTCTGCCTATGCTTTCTCATCAATGCGTCGCATTGCGTATGGTGCAGACCTCTAAAATTGCTATATTGTGCGTTTAAAAGTGCGGTAAAAAGTGCTAAAGTGAACTATTTTGCCCAATTATATAGAAAAGTAACAACATAACACAAATACGCCGTGAAACAGGCCTATTTTTTCCTAACCCCGCATATAATTGAATTTGTAGTTAAATTGCGCCGCGGAGCGGCGCGAAAATTTTGAGTTTTATTCCCTGGACAACTGTATTCTTACTGTTAAAAGGCCCAAGGTCCCTTCAGATCGTCTAGGGGCCCCTCTGACCTTTTCAACGCCCTTCCGACCTGTTCAGTGACTCATCTGGGATCCGCGAAGCGAAAAGACATGATGTGGAGTGGGTGATATATATAATACAAAGAGGGCTTACTCTACAGGAAAAAATAAAATTGAAGCTTTCGGTTATATTGTAGCACCCTGACGAAGGGTGTTACAATATACCCGAAAGCTTCGCTTTTAATATTTGTATTGTGGAGTAAGTCCTCTTTGTATTTAATCTTCATCTGGGATCTCTACGTGCTTTGACCCTTCCGGTCTCACCAGGGACTCCTCTGACCTTCCAAGAAGTCCCTCTTGTGTGTCAAGGGGCCCATTCGGCCTGATCAGAAGTCCTTTCGACATGGCCAGGGACTGCATTGGCTGCTTTGTCGCCCTGCCGACATGGTCAGGGGCAGGGGCGGCGGATTGCGGGGCGTAGAGTGCCCAAAATCCACTCAGTTGAAAATCCTGGGGGGGGGGGAGCAAAAGGGCCACTTTGCCTCCCAGATTGAACAGGCTAAAATCTTGGGGGGCAAAATGACCCTTATGCCCCCCCCCCCCCCTCAGGACTTTCGACTGGGGGGGGCATTTTGGATACCCTGCCCCCGCAATCCGTCGCCCATGCTCAGGGGCCCCTCCGACCTGCCCAGGGGCCCCTGCAGTCTGGCTAGGAACTCATCCGACATGTTCAAGGAGCCTTCCGACCGGCCTAGGGACCCTTTCGGTCTAGTCATGGGCCCCTCTGACTTGTCCAGGAGCCCCTCCGATTCGCCCCCAGCGATTCTTCTGGTGGGACAGCGCTGGCTGCTTTGTCGCCTTGCGACATGCTCCGAGGGCCCTCCGACCTGCCCTGGGGCCCCTCCGTGCTGACTAGGGGCCCATTCGGCATGCTCAGGGGCCCTCCTGACCCACCTAGGGGCCCTTTCGGTCTGGTCAGGGGCCCTCTGACCTGCAAAGGGGCCCTTTTAACTTCTCAGGGGCCCTCTGGTCTGTCCAGGGGCCCTCCAACCTGCTCAGGGGCCCTTATGACCTGGCAAGGGACTGCGCTGGCCGCTTTATCGCCCTGCCGACATGCTCAGGGGCCTCTCGACCTGTCCAGGGGCCCCTTTGTGCTGGCTAGGGGCCCATTCGACGTGTTTAGGGGCCCATTCGACGTGCTCAGGGGGCCCTCGGACCCGCTCAGGGGGCCCTTTCGGTCTGGACAGGGGCCCCTCTGACATGCACAGGGCTCTTTTGAACGTCCAAGGGGCCCTCTGGTCTTGCAGAGAGGCCCTGGTGGCCCTAAAGGGCATCTGAAGTCGGAAAATTAGGAAAAACCTAAAAATAAATTCACTTTTAAGTTTTCTACTTTTAAATTAAGTATTTTTGTATTATTGTTTACAGTATTTAAAAGCGCTGTTTCCGGTCTATCCGAAACTGAAAACGGTTTGCCTCTATTCATTTTAGATTTTCAGTGGCAAGCGTTCAAACTGAAATTTAAATTGTACTTCAAGTTAAGCATGTGAAAAATTAAGTATATCATATGTTGTAGGTACATTCATTGGCTATCGAAAACTGAAATCGTTTTGGTTCTGTTCATTTTGGTTTTTAAGTTATAGGCATTCCCATATACCATTATATTGACACTATGACTGGGGGGACGTCGCTAATGCCAAACTTTAAATTGACAAGATTTTTTTTAGTTTTGATAATTCTATGTAGTACAGAAAGCCTCTGCCCCCTATTATCGTTGCCTGAAAACGCTTCTGGCCTCTGTCCTAGAGAACTCCTCTGCCCCCTATCATCGTTGTCTGAAGACGCCTCTGTGCCACCATCACTGCTCTCTGAGAACGCCTCTGCCGCCCCCCCCCCCTCCATCGTTGCCTGAACACGCCTCTGTGCCACCATCACTGTTCCATGAGAACGCCCCTGCCCTCCCCTCCATCGTTGCCTGAACACGCCTCTGTGCCACCATCACTGCTCCCTGAGAACGCCTCTGCCCCCCCCCCCCCCGCCCATCGTTGCCTGAATACGCCTCTGTGCCACCATCACTGCTTCCTGAGAACGCCTCTGCCCCCCTCCATCATTGCCTGAACACGCTTCTGTGCCACCATCACTGCTCCGAGAACGTCTCCCCCCCACCATTGCCTGAAGACGCCTCTGTGCCGCCATCACTGCTCCCTGAGAACGCCTCTGCTTCCCCCCCCCCCCCCATCGTTGCTTGAGACGCCTCTGTGACACCATCACTGCTTTCTGAGAACGCCGCTTCCCCCCATCGTTGCCTGAAGACGCCTCTGTGCCACCAGCACTGCTCCCTGAGAACGCCGCTTCCCCCCATCGTTGCCTGCAGACGCCTCTGTGCCACCATCACTGCTCCCTGAGAACGCCTCTGCCCCCTCCATCATTGCCTGCACACGCCTCTGTGGCACCATCACTGTTCCCTGAGAACGCCTGTGCCCCCCCCCCCCCATCGTTGCCTGAACACGCCTCTGTGCCACCATCACTGCTTCCTGAGAACGTCTCTGCCCCCCCCCCCCCCCCCCCCCCGCCCATCGTTGCCTGAATACGCCTCTGTGCCACCATCACTGCTTCCTGAGAACGCCTCTGCCCCCCTCCATCATTGCCTGAACACGCTTCTGTGCCACCATCACTGCTCCGAGAACGTCTCCCCCCCCCCCACCATTGCCTGAAGACGCCTCTGTGCCACCATCACTGCTCCCTGAGAACGCCTCTGCCCCCCCTCCATCATTGCCTGAACACGCTTCTGTGCCACCATCACTGCTCCCTGAGAACGCCTCTGCCCCCTCTATCATTGCCTGAACACGCCTCTGCGGCATCATCACTGTTCCCTGAGAACGCCTGTGCCCCCCCCCCCCCCCATCGTTGCCTGAACACGCCTCTGTGCCACCATCACTGCTTCCTGAGAACGTCTCTGCCCCCCCCCCCCCGCCCATCGTTACCTGAATACGCCTCTGTGGCACCATCACTGCTTCCTGAGAACGCCTCTGCCCCCTCCATCGTTGCCTGAGACGCCTCTGTGCCACCATCACTGCTCCCTGAGAACGCCGCTTCCCCCCATCATTGCCTGAATACGCCTCTGTGCCACCATCACTGCTCCCTGAGAACGCATCTCCCCATCGTTGCCTGAACACGCCTATGTGCCATAATCACTGCTTCCTGAGAACGTCTCTGCCCCCCCCCCCTCCCTCGTTGCCTGAAGCCGCCTCTGTGCCACCATCACTGCTCCCTGAGAACCTCTCTGCCCCCACCATCGTTGCCTGAACACGCCTCTGTGCCACCATCACTGCTCCCTGAGAACGCCTCGGCCCCCTTCCATCGTTGCCTGAAGACGCTTCTGGCCGCTGTCCCATGAATGTAGAGAATATATGTAACGGAAGTTGGCCCACATTCAGCCCAGATTCCGCCCGGCCCAGATTCGTGCTACCATATCTGAAGGAAAACTTTACCAGCTAAAACTTATTAAATGTCCATCAAAAACGTTAAAAAGGAGTATTATTCGAAAGCCCTCATCGCAACGAACACAGCTATACCCTTGGACTTTCCCTATCTTGCCCATGAAAGGCCCCAGACCCGTCCGAAAATGCAGTCACTCAAACTCACTGAGTTAGTGGGACGCGGCGATT
>JAXIVJ010019275.1:0-17500 GCA_036785665.1 Chirona hameri | reverse complement strand
GGTGTCCTCTTGCAGAATCGCTTGCGATGCCAAATCAAACACCTTCGCAGACGCTGCCAGGCGCCGAACCCCCGGCCGACGACCCTACGGGGTCAGTGCCGGAGGCGGTGCCACATGGCGCTGAAGCGATGATCGTTGATGACGAAATTTTAGTTGATGTCGCCGGTCCTGCCGTTCAGCCGCGGAGCAGTGCCGCGGACGTCGCAGCCTCGCGAAGAGCGCGGGACCGGGAGCGAAAGAGACTAGCTAGGGAACGTGAGTCGGTGGCTCAGCGCCTTCAGCGCCAGCATTGCAATCGCGAGCGTACCGCTTTGGCTCGCGCCCCACAGAGGGCAGAGATAGGCGGAGCTGACCCTCCACCTGCCGCAGATCGGGGCGCGGCAGGCCAGCCTGACGATCAGATATCGGACCAGCGGCTGAGGTTTTGATCCGGCTGCAGTTGAGGCAGCGCGCCGCGGAAAATAAGAGAAAAAAATCAGTGCGCCGCGAACGCGATCGACTGTACCATGAGCTGGCGCTGCAGCGCGAGACAGCGGCTGCACGTGACGAACGCTTAACGCGCAATCGAGAGCGCTGTATATACCATTTATTTCGGCAAATCCACGCAATGGTGGCTCTTCCTTGCCTTTCGTCAGATTATAAAGTACATTGTAGGGACACATGCAGACATTAGACATATACACAGGTTAAAACGAACATGATAAAACGACAGAGACAATGACAATGTGATGGTAACCAGGATCGCTCAGTCACCCGCATCCAGTAAAAGTCGTTTGAGAGCGCGATGGAAACCTGCGACTGACATTGCGCGCATTTCCACCGGGAGCGCGTTGTACCACATAGGTCCTCGATACAAGAACAGGCGCCTCCCAGTCTCTGTGCTGACAGATGGCAGACGCAGATCGTCATCTAAAATCTTAGATCGTCGTAGAGCTCGCGCCAGATTGGCTCGCGCCAGATAACGAGTCGAGCTGGCGGCCGCTAACAATAATTTGCCAGGTGTAGTAAGCCAACATGACGTTGTTTTTCCGTAGAGGTAGTTGGGCCGGCGGTTGATGACGTGCCAGGCGCGGCACCCCCGCCTGACGTAGGACCTGTCGGCGATGCTGCCGTCTTCTGTTTCCCAACTACTTTGTTCACAATTACTTTTTATCAACTACATTTCCCAACTTCTTTCCCAGACTACTTTCTCGCAACTTATTTTCTCAAACTACTTTCCCCAGCTACTTTCCCCAGTTGGAGAAAACGTTTCCCAACTACTTTTCCTCAACTACATTTTTCCAACTATTTTTCCAACTACTTTTCCCAAATACTTTTAACTTCATAAAATTGCTAAACATCAACACCAAATAAATCAAAAAAATATATCATCGATTTTCCAACAAGTCAAAAAAGTAAAAACAGTTATCCATCTATCAATCAAATATCCATCCATCAATCGGGATGCAATCTATCGGGATTGCGAATCTATGGGATTGCGACGCGGAGCGAGCACAAGGCACTTGTCTCATATCTCCTATATATCTATTTGAGTAGTGTCCGTTTTGCACTCGCAACACAGCACGGTTTTCGTTTCTGTCCACGTTTGAATGCACGTGCCTTTGTGAGCATGGAACCTCCGTCCCAGAGAATCCCCGACAAATATTAATATTTGAGCGGGGTCTGTATTTCCGAGCTGGGAAAACACAGCAACAATATGTGTGTAATTCACGTGCCTTTATGCATAGGGAACCCCCAATCCGGACAAATTCGTTAACCCTATTTGTAACAGGCTCCTGGCTACCCCTATTTGTAACAGGGGCAGGATTCCGCCCCCCCCCCCGGAGATCTCGAGATCTACCCGTCCGATTTTCAAAAATGAAACGGTGTTTGCTTCCCATCAACAGGATCTACATTTCTAAATAATAATACAAAAATCTAAATTTTGGATAGGAGGGCAACAGGGGGGCAAAAACTACAAATTTTAGGGACAGTTTTGATCCAACATAGCTTTCATGTGTATCGACCGATTTTAACATAACTAACAGGAATCGATAAGAGATTTAATTGGAAATCGATACATCATGGTGACGTTGGAAAATTCAAAAATTATAGGCGTGTGCAGGTCACTCAATATGGGGGTGAAGTAAATGCGTAATACAACCATTGTTTGATGTTTTTTTAATAAATGAAATGGTATGTGATTGTGACATTAGGAAAAACTGTTATAAATCATATTTTTGCCATAGGCGGTACCAGGTTAGTGAAAAAGGGAGGTCAAATTGGAGAAAAAAATATTAACCGCAGACAAGTTGCTACCCAGCACTATAAATATGTTACTGATCGTAGATAGTTCCTTTTTGCATGTTGTACTTCATCATAGGCGTATCCAGGATCCACACTGGGGCGGCACAAGACCTTTTGATAAGTATATTATCCGCTATTATGATACTAACTAGTCAACAGTGACTATTTCACTACAACTTCAATTAATATTGCTTACCCCCTTTTTACCCCACCTGGACTCGCCTATTATCTTATAATCGTTCGTAGTGTAGCCTGTGGTGCGTGTTTCATTCGAAAACTGCAGTATGTTATGTCATTGTACGCCCATGCCTCTTAGTTTCCTTGCAATAATATGACTCCCATTCTTTCATTCCTGAGCGCGCCTCTGCCAAAAATGACTTTATTCCCTTTTCTGGCCTCATATGTGCATATATCATTATAAGCTAAACGCCTATTGCGCCGTTATCGCTGGCATATCGTCATCACCATGCCAGTCACCCCCCTTTTCATGTGCCTGAACACGCCCTGAAACTCTATATGTAATAAATTATGCAAATAATGGAAGCAGAAGCTATCTTTTACATCTTGATAGCTATAAATGTCCCTTACATCGCTCTATTGGCGTCCCGCCAAGCATTGGATACTTCCTGGACCCCCCCCCCCGCCCCCACGCCCCCCCCCCCCCCCCCCCCCCCCTTCAAGCCCCTGAAACCGCCTCTGCCATGCAAATTTTATGATATTTCATTAACATCGACTAATTTTCACTTGTTGCAATCACCGTAAACCGATGTAACGCTTTCATACTTGAGGCAGTTAGGAAGAAACCCGTGAAGATCGCATTTCCGTATTATCACCAAATGTCGCCTCCGAACCCACCCAAAACTGTGCCCTGGAACCGCCTCTGTTCAGGCTAAGAACTCAAAATTTTGACTCCAAATGCGGTATTCAATTCTATGAAAAGTCCCAAAATTTTATGGGCCTGCTCCCAGCCGTTCTGGAGATATCTGCGAAAACATGAGGGGGCGGAATCCGCCCCCCTCCCTGTTACAAATAGGGTTAAATTACAAGTGTGTTAAATAGCTATAGTTATGTGTCGGAGATGGGTTGGTTTTAGTTTGAGATGCGACAAGTCTGATAACTCCGACAAGTTCGACAAGTTCAAACAAGTCCGACAAGTTCGACAAGTCCGGCAAGTCCGACAAGTCCAAATCGATTAGCAAATTCGTTAAATTACAAGTGTGTTAAATAGCTATAGTTATGTGTCGGAGATGGGTTGGTTTTAGATTGAAATGTGACAAGTCCGATAACTCCGACAAGCTCGACAAGTTCAAACAAGTCCGACAAGTTCGACAAGTCCAACAAGTCCAACAAGTCCATGTCTCTCAAGTCCAACCAACAAGTCAAAAAGTATAAAAAAGTTATCCATCTATCAATCAAATCTCCATTCATCTGTCGGGATGCAATCTATCGGGATTGCGAATCTATGGGATTGCGACGCGGAGCGAGCACAAGGCGCTAGTCCCTCCTATATATCTATTTGAGTAGTGTCCGTTTTGCACTCGAAACACAGCAAGATTTTCGTGTCTGTCCGCGGTTGGATTCACGTGCCTTTGTGAGCATGGAACCTCCGTCCAGGAGAATCCCCGATAATTATTTATATTTGAGCGGCGGCTGTAGTTCCGAGCTGGGAAAACACAGCCAACAATCTGTGTGTAATTCACGTGCCCTTATGCATAGGAAACCTCCATTCCGAGGAAATTCGTTAAATTATAAGTGCGTTAAATAGCTATAGCTATGTGTCGGAGATGGGTTGGTTGGAGTTGGAGATGCAAGTCAGACAAGTCCGACAAGTCCGACAAGTCCGACAAGTCTGACAAGTCTGACAAGTATGACAAGTATGAAAAGTACAAGTCCAACAAGTCCAACAAGTCCAACAAGTCCAAGTCTCACAAGTCCAACCAACAAGTCAAAAAGTATAAAAAGTTATCCATCTATCAATCAAATCTCCATTCATCCATCGGGATGCAATCTATCGGGATTGCGAATCTATGGGATTGCGACGCTTTGCGAGCACAATGCGCTAGTCTATATCTATTTCAGTAGTGTCCGTTTTGCACTCGAAACACAGCAAGGTTTTCGTGTCTGTCCGCGGTCGAATTCACGTGCCTTTGTGAGCATCGAACCTCCGTCCAGGAGATCCTGGAGAAATGTAATGTTTTAGCGGCGTCAAATCCGAGCCCAGGTCTCGGCCGGCCGTGTGGTACAGAGGCAGGGAGGGGTCTTAACTAACTTAACTAACTTAACACCATTCCCTGCGGGCGGCCAGAATTACGTTAACCTGCGGGCGGGTCAGATTCTGCCCCCCCCCCCAGAGATCTCGAGAACCACTCGGTCGATTTCGATGGGGAAACCGCCATTCGATTCGTCATGACAAGGTCTCTGTTTTTGGACCCCGATATTTTTGTTTTGTTCAAAAATGGGGGGCAAGGGGGCAACAAATCCGATTTTTGTGTTGTGTTTTTGAAAGGTCATTGCGGCCATGTGGCTCGACCGATGTGCATGCCCTAAACGTTTTTGAGCTTCAAATGTACTGGTCTTTAATATATAAAAGACAAGAAACAAAATAAAAAATCATAGTCTTATTCAGGGAATGTAAAATGAGGGATTTTCTGAAAGATAAAAAAATATGTGCTGTTCGTGATTGTTTGGGAGGACATGAACGTCACATGTGGGCATTATATGCTGTAAGTTGTTAAATTTGATATATTACGCATAGGGGGATCCAGGAAAAAAAACATGGAGGGTGGGGGGCACCATGCGCGTAACGCTTTCATCATCTTACCAATTTGAAGTTGGACCTAATTTGAGGGTTGGTATCGCCTCCCATTTTTTCCTGAGTGCGCCTCTGCCCCAAAAATATGTACAATCCCAGTATCTATGATGCATATTGCATTGAAATTGTTTCTGACGCATGCATTGCATTGCAAACCGCGAAGGAAGTATGCGCCGCAAACCCGCATTCGTAATACCCTCCCCAAAAAACAGGAACCTGGAACCACCTCTGCCGAACCGATTTTTATAAAATTTCGACACAACACGTGCCATTTAATTTTGGGAAAAGTCACAAAGTTTCAGGACGCTAGGCCTAACGGTTTAGAAACGGTAAGTGAAAAACCACCGGGATGGCAGAATCTGCCCCCGCAGGGAATACTTAACTTAACTAATCTTAAATCAAGAAGTTAACTTAACTAACTTCTTGGGTTTGTTTGTTCCTTAACTTAAATAGATCTTAACCTAAAAGTAAAGCTGGTGACACAAATCAGCTATGAGTGCGCCTTATACTAGACACTTCACAAGAGGAGCCGAGCAAACTAACAAGAGTTGTGTACAATCCTAAGTAGAAGCACACAAGAATATTACTAACCTAATTGGAGCTACTTCTGCCTTACTGCGAACAGCTTATAGTATAAGCTAGCTTAGAATAAGCTAAGTTAATATTACCTTAAAAGAATATAGCCTTATCAATACATACAACACAACACCACATCACACTTTCTCACATCAACATAAACAGCATCACAGCTCCAAACAAACTACAAGAACTAGAACAATTAATTACCACAAACTCAATCGACATTCTTGCCCTAACTGAGACAAAGCTAGACGACATAATTCATCCCAGCCTCTACAGCATCACTTACTTCCACCCACCGTTCACACGACACAGAACCAGGAGAGGCGGTGGTACGGTTCTATGCGCGCGTTCCTCGTTGCCCGTCACCACACTACATGACCTAGTGGTCTAGAATGGATATGGGCGATGATTAAAAACAAAGGATCTACAATCATTATTTGCTCGATATATCTTCCCCCTAATCTCTCATCTGACAGAGAGCAAGACTTTCTCGACCGACTCACGGACAGATAACATCAGCACAGGCGTACAATCCGACGGGAATACTTCTGACAGGCGACCTTAACACCGATAACATTTACCTAACTCAAACACCAAACAGAAACAGTGGCACGACAACATTCGACTACAGACTTGAGGACACAGCCCGGACACGCGACCTGACACAGGTTATCACGTCCCCGACTCGCATCGACGAAAACGTGCACAATCTTCGTGACCTAATATTTGTCAATAACATCGAAATGGTGCAAGACAGCGGAATACTCTCCTCGTTTTTAAATCTAGACCACTTTCCAATCTACGTCAAGTTTACTTTAAAAAATGATACGTCTGACAAAACGAGATTTAAATAATTTCTTGATTCAAAAACACAAACGTAGACAGATTGACAAATATTTTGATCGGGACCAACTGGAATAGGATACTTAACAACGACGTGAACGAGGCAGTAAGACAATTTACCAAGACTCTACTGGACGCAGCCAGGTTGACCATACCGACAAAACGTGTGCGCATCAGACAAGACGACAAACCTTGGGTAACATCGGAGTTGACAAGACAAATTAGGAAAAGAGATAGACTATTTAGACAGGCAAAGCAAAAACAAAGTGACAACGACTGGCAACGATAGAGAGTTCAGAGAAACATAGTGACGAACATCAACAGAAACCTCAGAGATACGCACTTCAAAGACAAAGTGAATACCCTCCTGCAACACAGACACAATCCTCATAAGTACCACTCCATACTGAAAAGCATGATTGGTCGCTCTCGAAATTAAACAATACCCCCACTCATTGGACGCGACGGGACACTGCTGACCGATGACAAAGACAAAGCAACATTTCTTAACGAACACTTTGCTATACAGTCTCATTTAAACATCGACGATTATCGTATTCCACCCACTATCGACACACCAACAGCACCGGCACTCAACAAGTGACAGCAACAGAACGCGAGGTCTTGGCGCTACTAAATTCCCTTGACCCAAACAAATCCTGCGGCCCGGACAAATTACCGACAAAATTATTAAAACTCACAGCAATTCTCATCTACGAACCGCTGACAAAACTATTGAATATGTCTCTGACCAAGGGAATATACCCAACTGACTGGAAAGAAGCTATACTACACCCTATATTAAAAAACAAAGGGTCCGCCTCCGCCGTCAATAACTATAGACCAATTAGTCTCCTACCCTGCGTATTCATATTTTATTAAAAAATCGACAGGATCTACAAACACGTAACACTGCACTCCCTTCTCACAGAAAGGCAATGCGGTTACAGACCAGGGCACAACACACAAATGCAACTAGTTCACCTAAATCACAACCTATATCAATCACTTGACAGAGGACAAGACTTCACAGGTATCTATTTGGACATTTCGAAATATTTTGACAAAATTTGGCATAAAGGACTCCTACAAAAGTGCGAAATTGAATTTGGAGTTTCTGGAACTTTACTACATTGGTTACGTTCATACCTGGAAGGTAGAAATCAACGAGTCAGAGTCAACGGCAAATTGTCAATAAAAACTATAAATGCAGGGTGCCCGCAGGGATCAGTCCTGGGACACCTTTTGGCTATTTTGTACTTAAACGGACTAGCAGACACCACGACCAATGACATACTTCTATTTGCCGATGATACCTCACTACATAAACATCACGTCAAAGACAAGCCACACAACAATCACTAAAGGGAGACCTCAACGCAATATCAAACTACGGCACCCAATGGGCTATCACATTCAACGCGACAACCAGCCCATACCCGTCGTCACAGAACACAAACACCTCGGGCTAACCTTTTCATCAGATCTCAAATTTCACATACATATAAATGAAACAATCAAAGAAGTCAACAGAGCAGTAAGTCCACTTTATCCAATTTCGAAATACATTCCTAGGCAAACTCTCACTCAAATATACTCAACATACATCTCCCCTATTTTATATTACTGCGACGTTGTATACGACGGGCATATTACCATGCACGATGTATACCGACTCGAAAAAACGCAAAACAGAATAGCTAAACTCATCACAGGGACTCCCTTCCGCACATCGATAGACCGACTCAGACGCGACTTAGGGTGGACTAGTTTAGCAGACAGACGAAAATTACACAAACTCAACTTATACTTTAAGCTCAGAAACGACACAAGAATACCACAGTACATAACGGACACACTTCCACACAAACGCCAGCAAGACAAAGGGAGAACACTCAGAAACAGCACATTCCACACTCTACCGCACAATCGTACAACCTCTTTACAACGGTCCTTCATTCCAGCAACAACGCGTCTGTGGAATACGTTACCCGAACAGACACGCATCCTTACCCGACACAGCCAGTTTAAAAGAGCAGTCTCCCAGCAGCTAGGCCCTCCTCACCCACCAAAGTACTATCATGAAGGCTCAAAACTCGGCAACATTCTCCACACTAAACTGAGGCTGGGAATCTCAGACTTGAACAGTCACCTCTTTAAAATAAAAAATAAACGATTCCACAGCATGCAGATGTGGTTATAACCAAGAAACCACAAAACATTTCGTACTTGACTGTCCAAATTACCATGAACTCAGACAACAACCCTTTCGGAATATTTCGGGACTATTGCAGATGGATTTCTCTATACTTTCTCCATCAAGCCAGCTGGACGCGCTTATTTACGGTTCCGGTCTAGGGGCGGGCGGGGAGGCGGCGGTGGCAGCGGCGGTGGCGGCGTGAGCGGGTGCTTCCAAAGTTTTTTGATTCACTCCGGTCGATTTAATCACTAACGTGGGTCGCGCTGCGGCGGCGGTGAGCGGGAGCCCTAAAACTTAACCAGGGCGCGCGAGACCTGGCGCTTTGGTGGCGGCCGAACGAAATAATACAACATGTATAGAGTTTGCAAGCGGTGCCATGACTTAACCCTATTTGTAACAGGGGGGGGGGCGGATTCCGCCCCACTCCCTCATGTTTTTCGCAGATATCTCCAGAACGGATGGGAGCAGACACATGAAATTTGGGGACTTTTCATAGAATTGAATACCGCATTTGGAGTCAAAAATGTTAGTTCTTAACCTGAACAGCGGTGGTCCCAGGGCACAGTTTTGGGTGGGTTCGGAGGCGACATTTGGCGATAATACGGAAAAGCGATCTTCACGGTTTCTTCCTAACTGCCTCAAGTATGAAGGAGTTACATCAGTTTACGGTGATTGCAACAAGTGCAAATTAGTTGATGTTAATGAAATATCATAGAAATTGCATGGCAGAAGCGGTTTCAGGGGCATGAAAAGGGGGGTTTCCAGGAAGTATTAAATGCTTGTCGGGAAGCCAATAGAGCGATTTAAGGGGCATTTATAGCTATCAAGATGTAAAAGATAGATTCTGCTTCAATTATATGCATAATTTATTACATATAGAGTTTCAGGGGCGTGTTCAGGCACATGAAAAGGGGGTGATTGGCATGGTGATGACGATATGCCAGCGATAACGGCACAATAGAGGTTTAGCTTATAATGATATATGCACATATGAGGTCAGAAAAGGGAATAAAGTCATTTTTGCAGAGGCGCGCTCAGGAATGGAAGAAAGGGGGTCATATTATTGCAAGGAAACTAAGAGGCATGGGCGTACAATGGCATAACATACTGCAGTTTTCGGATGAAACACGAACCACAGGCTACTCTACAAACGATTATAAGATAATAGGCGAGTCCAGGTAGGGTAAAAAGGGGGGTAAGCAATGTTAATTGAAGTTGTAAGTGAAATAGTCACTATTGACTAGTTAGTATCAAAATAGCGGATAATATACTTATAAAAAGGTCTTGCGCCGCCCCAGTTTGGATCCTGGATACGCCTATGATGAAGTCAAACATGCAAAAAGGAACTATCTACGATCAGTAACATATTTATAGTGCTGGGTAGCAACTTGTCGGCGGTTAATGTTTTTTTTTCTCCAATTTGACCTCCCTTTTTCACTAACCTGGTACCGCCTATGGCAAAAATATGATTTACAACTGTTTTGTCTAATGTCACAATCACATACCATTTCATTTATCAAAAAAACAACATCAAAAAATGGTTTTATTACGCATTTACTTCACCCCATATTGAGTGACCTGCACACGCCTATGATTTTTGAATTTTCAGACGCCACCGTCATATATCAATTTACAATTCAATCTTCATCGATTCATATTAGTTGTGTTAAAATCGGTCGATAAACATAAAAGCTATGTTGGATCAAAAATACCACTACAATTTGTAGTTTTTGCCCCCTGTTGCCCCCCTATCCAAAATTTAGATTGTTTTATTATTTAGAAATGTAGATAGTGTTGAGGGGAACCAAACTCCGTTTAATCTTTGAAAATCGGACGGGTAGATCTCGAGATCTCCGGGGGCGGCGGAATCCGCCCCCCCCCCCCCTGTTACAAATAGGGGTAGCCAGGAGCCTGTTACAAATAGGGTTAAGTGCTTTGTCACTTTTGCACCAAATGCTTGATTGTAATTTCTGCAATATTATGTGTCTTATGAATACAATCTCACAAACAAAACATAACAGTAGCGTATCCTACAAGTTGGAGACACTGACTAAATGGTAACAAAAAAGGGGAAAAAACTGTATGAGTACCTTGCTCACTAACAAAAAGACACAACAATAGCATCTACACTAGTTCCTATAATTTACTATAATCTTACTTGCTAAACCCTACAGTTAATGCCCAAAACAAAGCCTTCACGAAGGCAACTGTGGCGCTCTAGCTATACAAGGCCTTATCAACAAAAAAGCAACTTACAATAACCTGTTTTTTATCTCTCAAAAAACTTAAATAACGTATATAGGTACGTCTTAATTATTCCTAATTTGCTATAATATCTACTTATACCAAATATCTACTTATACCCTACAACTAAAAACCAAATATAAAAACGAATGCAAATGTGGCGCCCCCAGCTAAGATGAAAATCCTTCAAAAAGGCAAGTTAAGAGCTAACAACTAACCATGGACGCTAAAATATAATCCCTAAATGATCCACAAGACTAAATATATAATCCTTATATCTAACTCTAACGTGGTTCCTAAACAAATACACAACACATAGTCCCTCGGTGTTGTGTTGTCTGCCGGCGTCCCTCGGTGTTGTGTTGTCTGCGGGTGTCCCTCGGTGTTGTGTTGTCTGCGGGTGTCCCTCGGTGTTGTGGTGTCTGCCGGGCGTCCCTCGGTGTTGTGATGTCTGCCGGGCGTCCCTCGGTGTTGTGTTGTCTGCGGGCGTCCCTCGGTGTTGTGTTGTCTGCGGGAGTCCCTCGGTGTTGTGTTGTCTGCGGGCGTCCCTCGGTGTTGTGTTGTCTGCCGGGAGTCCCTCGGTGTTGTGTTGTCTGCCGGGCGTCCCTCGGTGTTGTGTTGTCTGCCGGGCGTCCCTTAGTGTTGTGCTGTCTGCCGGGCGTCCCTTATTTTTGTGTTGTCTGCGGGCGTCCCTCGGTGTTGTGTTGTCTTCCAGGCGTCCCTTGGTGTTGTGTTGTCTGCCGGGCGTCCCTCAGTGTTGTGCTGTCTGCCGGGTGTTCCTTGGTGTTGTGCTGTATGCCGGGCGTCCCCCGGTGTTGTGTTGTATGCCGGGCGTCCCTCGGTGTTGTGTTGTCTGCCGGGCGTCCCTCGGTGTTGTGTTGTCTGCCGTCATCCCTTGGTGATATGTTGTCTGCCAGACGTCCCTCAGTGTTGCGTTGTCTGCCGGGCGTCCCTCGGTGTTGTGTTGTATGCCGGGCGTCCCTCGGTGTTGTGTTGTCTGCCGGACGTCCCTCGGTGTTGTGCTGTCTGCCGGGCGTCCCTCGGTGTTGTGCTGTCTGCCGGGCGTCCCTTGGTGTTGTGCTGTCTGCCGGGCGTCCCTCGGTGTTGTGCTGTCTGCCGGGCGTCCCTCGGTGTTGTGTTGTATGCCGTGCGTCCCTCGATGTTGTGCTGTCTGCCGGGCGTCCCTTGGTGTTGTGCTGTCTGCCGGGCGTCCCTTGGTGTTGTGATGTCTGCCGGGCGTCCCTCGGTGTTGTGTTGTCTGCCGGGCGTCCCTCGGTGTTGTGTTGTCTGCCGGGCGTCCCTTGGTGTTGTGCTGTCTGCCGGGCGTCCCTTAGTTTTGTGTTGTCTGCGGGCGTCCCTCGGTGTTGTGTTGTCTGCCAGGCGTCCCTCGGTGTTGTGCTGTCTGCCGGGCGTCCCTCGGTGTTGTGTTGTCTGCCGTGCGTCCCTCGGTGTTGTGCTGTCTGCCGGGCGTC
Organism: Chirona hameri; assembly: GCA_036785665.1. Taxonomy (NCBI): domain Eukaryota; kingdom Metazoa; phylum Arthropoda; class Thecostraca; order Balanomorpha; family Balanidae; genus Chirona; species Chirona hameri. The sequence goes on along the minus strand of JAXIVJ010019275.1, from coordinate 5,061 downwards.
ACTTGGTGTTGTGCTGTCTGCCGGGCGTCCCTTGGTGTTGTGATGTCTGCCGGGCGTCCCTCGGTGTTGTGTTGTCTGCCGGGCGTCCCTCGGTGTTGTGTTGTCTGCCGGGCGTTCCTTGGTGTTGTGCTGTCTGCCGGGCGTCCCCCGGTGTTGTGTTGTATGCCGGGCGTCCCTCGGTGTTACATACATACATACAGTTTATTAGGTCCCTCCATTTCATGGGTTTTATGGTGACCACGTCGTATACATATACAAAAACATACATCGGAGTAGATTAAAATCAGATTTTAAAAAAAAACTCTAGTAAAAAACTTTGCAAATAGAGGCATCTCGCGATTCAGACACTGCTACACTCACTACGAATCGTTCCAGTGCTTGCTGGCGCGACACAAAAACCCGCGTCGGGCAAACTCAGTTCGCACGCGAGGCAGACGCAGCTGCCCTCGCTCGGTTGCACGCGTACTGCGGACTGACACGTCAGAGCTGAGCAGCAACTTTTTCCGTAGAATTTGTGGTGCATTGTCCGAGGTAAGTAGGCTACGGACCATGGCTACATCGCTGACACGTACCATATCATCGACACATTTCCACTCCAGCTCGCTCAGTACAGGAGTAATGTGAGCTCTTCGGTCAAGGCCAGAAACGATACGCGCGCCGAAGTTGATCACTTTCTGAATGCGCTTTTTCTGAGAGATGCAGCAGCTACCCCACACACTGATACAATAGCGGATATTTGGAAAAACCAACGCTTCGATAAGTATACGTTTTGTGTCTTTCGGTAGTCTGTTTCGCATCCTGGCTAGGCTGACAAGTATCATGTTGCAGCGCCGAACGACAGACGTGACATGCGAATCCCACGTAAGGTGAGGGTCGATTGTGATTCCCAGGACCTTGACGCTTGGTGACGGAAAAATTTCATCACTACCGAAATGGACTGAGAAACTGGTGTTCGTTTTTTGACGTTGAGACTTCAAAATTATCATTTCAGTTTTGGATGGGTTAATTTTGAGTCTGTTCTGAGTAAACCACTGTACAGTTACCGAGAGGTCACTTTCAACTCTTTCTTTGATAGCCAGGAAGTTTTGTGGAGTGTCAGCGTCAAGGAACTGGACATCATCAGCGTACATGACGACTTTCACATGTGACAGATGTTGAGCCAGGTCATTCGTGAATATGAGGTACAAGATGGGCCCTAAAATCGAGCCCTGGATCACGCCGTGTGTCACACTCACTGGACACGACCGATAGCCTTGCTACGTCCCCTCAACCAATCAGCAAACCAGTCCGGCCGAATCCCGTACCAGCCCAGCTTGTCCAAGAGGCGGCCATGCTCAACGCTGTCGAATGCCTTCGAAGTATCAGCCGTCACGAGTGACGTCACGAGGCCCTTGTCAACGTTGTCAGTGACATACGTGATTGCGTCGAGCACAGCCGCCCCCGTGGACATGCCGGGCCGGAAACCATACTGCTGCGGGCAGAGCAGAGCATTGCACTCGAGATAGGTCATCAGCTGCGAACACACCACGCGCTCACACAATTTGGCCACAACGGGGATGATTGAAATCGGCCGATGGTTGCCTGGGTCACGCCGGTCGCCCTTCTTGTACAGCGGGATAACGACGGCAGACTTCCACTGACCAGGCATGTCGCATTTTGCTACGCACGAGTTAATTAAGTGCAGCAGATGGGGCCCCACTACGGCGAACGTCTTCCTTAGCATATCACATGCCGTCTGGGCCACACGCACGGGACGAGCTCATCCGCTGCAGTGCGGCAGACAGTTCTGGCAGCTGGGCAGGCCGCGGCGAGAACGCGTCGCTGCAGACGCGCGGCGGGCGCGGCGGCAGCGGCTCCCCGGTGTCGGCGGCCGCCAGCGACCTCGCCACGTCTCCTCCAACCGACGCGAAGAAGCTGTTGAGCCGGTCAGTCCAGCCCAGGTCGTGCAGGTTCGATGCAGTACTGGTCCTGGGCGCCGTTTTTCCCGACGACACCAGAAATTGACGGATGTCACGCCATGTTCACGATCTTGAGTTCCTGAATGAAGTCTGGAAATATGAAGCGCACGCCCGGTTGAGTACCATCTTGACAGCATTTCGGCGTAAACGAAACTCCGTCTCGGCGGCGTCTCAAGGTGTCAGCTGGCGGTCAATGCGCGCCTGGTCACGCGCAGCCATCGCCTCTCTGACTTCATCATCCTGCAGCCACGGGTACGGCCTGTGCTTCAGCTTGATGGTACGCACTGGCATATGGGCATCAATAATCGGGCTCCATGTTTGCAGGAAGCAGCTCCACTTTTCGGGCGTGGAGCTGGCGTCGTACAGGGATGACCAGTTCGCCCGCATCAGGTCCAGGCACAGGGCGTCTGTGTTGACATTCCGATTGGACCTCACACTAATGGTATTCACCACGTGGCGCGTCTTTATGACCGAAACTGTCGCGGTGATGAGGTCGTGGTCACTTATATCACACGACACGACGCGCGCGCTTGCTGTCAGATCGGGCTTGTTCGTGATGAAGTGGTCAATTAGCGATGGATTCAGTCCGGGGTGAGTTGGCGCGGTAATGAGCTGGGTCAGTGACAGGTCGCTCAGCTGCTGCAGGTATGACGTCACACCCTGCTTCTCCGGTCGCGAGACGTCGATGTTTGTATCTCCCAGCAGATACACTGGTAGATTGCGGCCGAGAATGCTCGTCAGCTGACTGTGCATGTCGTCGAGGGCGGGTGTCATCGAACTCGATGGTGGCCGGTAGACTGTGCCGATGATGATAGGTGACTTGAGTATGAGTCGCAGCCAGAGACTCTCGAGGGCGGATGATGCAGTCGGGACCCGTAGCGGCTCCGCAGTTATGGAGTTGCGGTAGATTATGGCAACCCCGCCGCCAGACTTCCCTCCTCGCCTGTCGCACCGGCTGATGACGTAGCCCGGGAATTGCAGCATCCGAGTTTCCACCGCGTCTGTCAGCCTGTTGTGTTGTGTTGTCTGCCGGGCGTCCCTCGGTGTTGTGTTGTCTGCCGTCATCCCTTGGTGATATGTTGTCTGCCAGACGTCCCTCGGTGTTGCGTTGTCTGCCGGCGTCCCTCGATGTTGTGTTGTATGTCGGGCGTCCCTCGGTGTTGTGTTGTCTGCCGGGCGTCCCTTGGTGTTGTGCTGTCTGCCGGGCGTCCCTCGGTGTTGTGCTGTTTGCCGGGCGTCCCTCGGTGTTGTGTTGTCTGCCGGACGTCCCTCGGTGATGTGCTGTCTGCCGGGCGTCCCTTGGTGTTGTGCTGTCTGCCGGGCGTCCCTCGGTGTTGTGCTGTCTGCCGGGCGTCCCTTGGTGTTGTGCTGTCTGCCGGGCGTCCCTTGGTGTTGTGCTGTCTGCCGGGCGTCCCTCGGTGTTGTGTTGTCTGCCGGGCGTCCCTTGGTGTTGTGTTGTCTGCCGGGCGTCCCTCGGTGTTGTGTTGTCTGCCGGGCGTCCATCGGTGTTGTGTTGTCTGCCAGACGTCCCTCGGTGTTGTGCTGTCTGCCGGGCGTCCCTCGGTGTTGTGTTGTCTGCCGGGCGTCCCTCGGTGTTATGTTGTCTGCGGGCGTCCCTCGGTGTTGTGTTGTATGCCGGGCGTCCCTCGGTGCTGTGTTGTATGCCGGGCGTCCCTTGGTGTTGTGCTGTCTGCCTGGCGTCCCTCGGTGATATGTTGTCTGCCAGACGTCCCTCGGTGTTGCGTTGTCTGCCGGGCGTCCCTCGGTGTTATGTTGTCTGCGGGCGTCCCTCGGTGTTGTGTTGTATGCCGGGCGTCCCTCGGTGTTGTGTTGTCTGCCGGCGTCCCTCGGTGTTGTGTTGTATGCCGGGCGTCCCTCGGTGTTGTGTTGTCTGCCGGGCGTCCCCTCGGTGTTATGTTGTCTGCGGGCGTCCCTCGGTGTTGTGTTGTATGCCGGGCGTCCCTCGGTGTTATGTTGTCTGCGGGCGTCCCTCGGTGTTGTGTTGTATGCCGGGCGTCCCTCGGTGTTGTGTTGTCTGCCGGGCGTCCCTCGGTGCTATGTTGTCTGCGGGCGTCCCTCGGTGTTGTGTTGTATGCCGGGCGTCCCTCGGTGTTGTGCTGTCTGCCGGGCGTCCCTCGGTGTTGTGTTGTCTGCCGGGCGTCCCTCGGTGTTTTGTTGTCTGCCAGGCGTATCATTCGTTAGGGAGCCGCGGGGGCGCCGAGGGCCGCCGTACCAGGCCGGACGTCTCCTCATAATTAACGGCAGACAGCAACAGCTGAAGTCTGACAGCGCACGGCGACACTACGCCACGCCTCTGGCACCCCGGCGCCGGCACAGCCGCAACAAAACAAACGGCCGACGCGACCAGCGGTCCCGACTGCTGCCCGCTGGACTGGGCAGAAAGCTTACCGCCGCTCCTGGGGCCCTATTCACGTCGACTTCGTAAGTGGATTTTCATTCGTAAGAAGATTTTGGTATTCACTTGATAACTTTACGCCTTTTCGTACGAACTGTCTGGATAAATAAGAACATCCGTATTCACGTCGGTATTTATAAATTAACTTATGAATGATTTTCGAAATAAACAAAGTTGTGATTTCATTTTTAAATAAACTGACATATTATACAAAGCAACAATGACAATCCGACAAGCGATTTGTGTACACATTAATGGATGACAATACACTACAACCCTCGGGCCGGCACAAACAGCGGTCTGGTGGCGACCCCGCCCAGATAATCTAGCCGGACTAGACGGTGTCCGATTAGCAGACTGCCTCAATGTGGGAAGTGCCGGCCAGCTCGAAGAAGAGCACGTATGCCTCGCAGCTGGTGACACTGCGCTGATTGACCTGACGCACCCGTGAGTCGTTGTACTCGTACCACTCGGCCGTGTGCGGGTGTTTGCAGTAGGCCGTGTAGTGGCCGGAGACCAGCGTGCCGGAGTGGTTGGCCACGCCGTACAGGTTGTACCTGCAGAGCGTCTGGTCAGCCGAGAACGGCGACAGGTCCAGCCCGGTCACTGGAATGTCCATGGCGGTGTTGAGTTTGCTGTGGGACCTCTCCTGCGGCAAGAAACGTCATCATTTTCATATATATATAT
>JAXIVJ010019274.1:2500-20194 GCA_036785665.1 Chirona hameri | reverse complement strand
ATTGACTCTATTCGGTGAAGCCCAATATCTGTTGTTGATTTAGGCATCAAAACGCACCGTCTGAAACAGTAAAACTGTTTAATTTTATTGAATGAAGCAGATTGTTTTCGTCATGCAGATTGCACATACGCAACTCATGTAGGTACCATCGTAACAAGTGAACTAAACACTGTTTAAAGTCACATATGTTGCGCTGATACCATCAAACATCGTGTTAAACATCATGTATCTCTAAAGAAATGCATTTGAATACATACAGGTTGCATGTAATACAACCCTACCAAGTGTACAAGAACTCGAACATCGTGAAGGAGCAGTATCGTGTCAAACAGTCTGTAACGCCAAATTTAAAAAAACTCGCCTGTTCGTTAAAGGAAATAGTTCACCTTCGGAATTTTTTCAGAACACGATTTTATTATATTTTTAATACAGTTTCTTTTTTTCTTTTCAAAAATGGTTCTACATCGCGCCAATTCAGGACAAAAGGTCGTAAATTATTAATTTTACGGTGTGCGTTATTGGTCTGCGCATGCTCTATGCAGTGCTGGCAATTTCAGACGGTACATATATGGTATCATATATGCACCGAATTCCTTCGCCAAAAAGTCAAATATCTTCGGCTGGAGAGTCTTTTCAGCCAAGAAAAGTTGCAAATAAGGATTTCTCAACACGGGCTACAAAACTGCTATTTCAGTTCAAAACCCCATGTTGAAGGTGAACTATTTCCTTTAATAAAGACGGGTCATAACCAACTGCTAATGGCGAACATCAACTGTTGTGTGAAGCAAAAGTCATCTCATTGGAAGCTTCCAACGGCCACCAGGTGTATCCGGTGCCCTGTCCGTCCTCATGTCAGTCCACTATCTGAAGGTTATGCAGGTTCCGCCCACGTTGCTCGTCCGAGGCGGAGAGCTGGTCGGCGGAGCAGAACAGCTGTCCGCCTCGTCTTACAGCAGTTTACAGCAGGACTGACCCCACTTGCCACAGACGACGAAACCAGCGGCACAGTTTCCAGTTATTACTGCTGTATTCATCGACCCTTCGGAAGACGTAGGAGTTGGCTCAATGGCGCCCAGATACTGCTTCTGGCCCTGAGGGTTTGGCAGCGGCTGCACCATCGTCACCAGCATCAGCATCACTAGCAGCACTGACGGCACCATCTGGAAAGGAGTATTCAAGGACAGCGTGGTGAACTCAGTCATGAGTCAGCGTCAGGTGTTTGAGCCGCACCTTGGGGTTTTCCGCATATATTTCACGTCACTGGAATTTCCTGCATTGTGTCGTTGGGAGGGGCTGGCGGGTTGGATCAGACTAACCTTATTACATACAGTGAGCATAGGTACGCAAAAACTTACAAAACGAAAATAAATAATATAACACTAAGTGTCATTTTAGAGAAAAAAGACCAAGATAATTACAAATAGGATCCACACTTCATGGCGACACCAGTCATACACAACCCAGTGATATTTCTGCTTGCGTAAGTGCATATTACACATTATAATTTGGCGACCATTACAACACATTTACACGGCATGGCAATAATGGATAGGAGCGTCACTCGGGGTTCCCGCGAGCTGATGTCCCACCGAGTCTTGATAAAAACAGGACCTGAAACCACGCGTGCGCTTTGATCGCACATCGAATGAAACACTTATTGGATTTTCGTTCCACCGAACTCCACGACGCCTTCGCTCCTTTCTACGCATTGAGTACATGCACTCCAAAACTTATTTTTGACATTTCGGCTAGGGAAGAAGCTGATTAATGTACGAACTCACCTCAACAGTAGTATATATGTCCTTTGTCTGGTGTCGCGATGATCCCTTCCTCTTCTCTCGCCAAACGTATTTCGTCTCCGGTCACTTGGCGTGCCGTCCTCCACGGCCACTGAGTATTAACTGAGGCCTTCAAACTCTGATGAGATGCAGCGACCTTAGTAATTTGCGGTCAGCTCAGACAAGAAAACCGGTTTGCACCCAAACCGGTTTTGGGTGCAAACCCAAATAGGTAGTTTGCATTCATGACGCCGTATCTGACGCCGTCTGCACATATTTAAGATGTCTCAGTAGCAGGCCTCACTCCAGTCCCAGAGCCAGCAGGGCACGGTACGCCACGTGACGAGAGACGAGAGACGAGAGACGAGAGACGAGAGACGAGAGACGAGAGACGAGAGACGAGAGACGAGAGACGAGAGACGAGACGAGAGACGAGAGACGAGAGACGGTCTCTGAAAAGGTTTATCTTTATCTCTCTCCGTTCGGAAGTTATACTAAGCGCTATACGTATACTGTCTAAAGAGGCAAAAGGCACTAACTAACAAGTTGATTATCTCATTCTTCATTTCAGCAAAGCTATTGGTCCCTCATGCTCCTGCTACTATGACTACCGCAGCCTGTACTAACCTCAGCTTGCTAGTGTTCTCGAAATAACGGACAGTAGCTTAACCCGCGCCCCGCTTCGGGCTCCAGCCGAGCGCGCCCCGCTATGGGGAAGGTAATTTTACCCCCTCCCCCCTCGTATCTTCCGAACCAATGACTGCAGCAAGACGCGCAAGGCGGCGATCGAAAGCTTTCAAGGAGACATATTCTATGCATAACCGACATTATTTAAACCTCGCCAGTGCACGGGGGGAGGGGTGGATGCCACCACCTCCCACCTGGTTTTTAGGGAATAACTAGCGTCAATATCAACCGATTGCGATGACACCTTCAGTACCCTACTTTTGAACAATTTGACACATATTCTGCAAATTTTGCATTTCTAGGTCACATCACTCGTGACCTATGACTTGTTTTTCAAGGTCATGTCAGGCGCAACTGGCGTCCCGTAGTATTGATTCTTGAAACTTGTGCAGTTTCCGAGTGTATGTTGTTCAGGAGCATATGCACAGGTGTTTCCAGGTGACAGTTGTGGTTTACTTTGAGATTGTGACCTTAATGCAGTCATTCAAAACCCTTGTAGAAATGTAAATGACGTCATTGAATGTTGTTATTGAATTATGCAAATCGTCACTCTCTGTCCGACCGCGCCAGGGGTCGGTCACGCGCGCGCGGAGCTCCGAGCGTGGGCGGTGGCCACTGTGAGTGCGGTGCAGAGAGACTTGTGAGCCATGTCAGGGCAGAGTGATAGTGCTGTGGTGGAGGAGGCAGCTGCTCAGCGACCACTGAAGAAGCAGACGTCGGTGAGCGACCTGGTGCGCGGCTTCGACAGCGGCCGAGGAGCCGACGGCGGCGGAGAGAAGCGAGACCGGTCGGAGTCTGGTGATGCGGCACCGGCCGGGAAGCGAGGGGCGCCGGAGCGGCGGGCTGAGCGCATCTCCTCACCCCGTCAATCATCCGGAGAGGTAAAAGAGCTCATCGACGACGCCGTTGAAGGGATGGAGGGTCGGATAACAGCGTTTCTGTCCAGAGAGCTCCACGTGTTCGGAGTGGGTCTCCAGCGCAAGTTTGACGCCCTAACTACACGAATCAAGGAGCTAGAAGACCATGTAAACGATAAGGATGCTGCCCTGGAGAAAATGTCGGTAGATCTACATGCAACAAGAGAGGAAGCGAAGAAGCTGAGCCAGCGCGCAGAAAACGCTGAAATGAACTCTCGGATACCGTGCCTGATCCTGTCGGGCCGCGCCATGGCGACCCAGCGCGCGCCGCGCCTGGGCGCGCCCCTGCCGCCGGCCGACAGCCCCGTGCCCCGGGGCGCGGCCTCGGCTGACCCAGCGGGCCGGGCTGAGCCGGCTGGCGCGCGGGCGGGCGTCAGTGGAGCGCGGGGCGGCGCGGGGTCTGGACGCCCCGCCGGCGGGTGGCGGGCAGGCGATGCAGAGGACATCAACAAGCTCGTCCTCGACGTTGTCCGGGCCCGGCTGCCCGGTCTTGTCATCACGGAAGACGACATTGACAGAGCGCACCGCCTACCAGGACTAGGACATCGAGTCATCGTTCGCTTCGTGCGCTCTGGGGCGGGCAGTGTGCGTGACCAGCTCATGACTCGCCGTCTAGAGCTAAGAGGACGAGACGAGCTCTTCATCAACGAGAGCTTGACGGCACACAAGAGCCAGATCTTCCGCTCTCTTCTAGAGGCAAAGAAGGGAAAGAAGATCTACACCGTCTATACAAGGTGGGGACACGTATACTACAAGGCAGAGAAGTTCGGCACCAGTTCTCGCATCGACTCTGTCGATAAACTGCGCGAACTGAAGCTTCCGGTGAAACAGTAATGGCCCACTTGTATGTGCATCTCTGCATAATGCTTAGAGTAGGTCTTTCCCAACATACATATACTGTCGTATTATATGTCGCATCTTGTTTGTTCATAGTGCTTAGAATATGTCCCTTGGTCGTAGCATTACGCGCACTCATTGAATATGTTAACGTAATTTGTCCTAGTTATGTACCCCTCACATTTGTTTTGCATCTTGTATTTGGTTTCGTTGCTGGTCCGTTTTCCGTCTGTCTCTGCACACAGTCATCCTGCGCGAAAGGAATTTGCGTGGCTCCTCTGATGGTGGCGGCGGTGGCGGCGGCGGCGGCGGCTGTGGCGGCGGTGGTGGCGGCTGCGGCGGCCGTGCTCGCGCTAGCGCCGGTGACTGCCGAGGGTCTGCGCTCTGCCAGCCGGCCGGCACATCATGTCCGGTGTCGGCCAACACCGATGTGGGCTAGACCAGTCTGCAGCATATCCCACTCCTATTTCCAACTGGTAAGAAGTGATAGTCACAATACCACACGCATACTCGTACGCTGCTCGATGCACGCACACGTCTACCATGCTCGCCTGCTTTCGAACACATGCCCATATTTAGATAGAAACGCAAACGCTTGCATCGCGTTTTTCGATACCGAACCATATTCAACAATTAATACTTTCAAAACGCACGTTCACATACTAATAATCAATATAAATAGCTATGACTAATCTACCAAGTTATGTCGATGAATTGCAGGGGCCTCTCAGGACAACAGAAAAGGAAAGACGTTCTAAATTATTTAAGAAACTCTAGATTTGATGTCATCTTGTTGCAAGATACCCATATTACTACGAAGTCATTGAACAGTTTTGATACCTTGTGGTCAGGGAAGTGTTATCACGCTTGTAAAACATCTAATAGCAGGGGCACTTCAATATTAATCAGGCGAAACCTACAGCATGATATAATATCAGAAGCCTATGGGCCTGATGGAAATTTCGTGGCCATCGTTTGCAAAATATATTCAAATACATACACAATACTAAGCATTTATGGTCCAAACGAAGACTGTCCATCATTTTTCAAAAGCATCGACCTTCAGTTGCAGCAGTTTCCCCAAGACAACATAATTATTGGCGGGGACTTCAATTTCGTTATAAATCATCTGAACGACTCTAACTATATTCGCGATAACAATACAAACGCTAAGGCAGAGTTTATTGAAATAACACAAAAACACAACTTAATAGACATATGGAGACATCAACACCCAAACGATCGTGAGTTTACTTGGATGAAGCGCAACCCTTTAAAGTATGGCAGAATAGATATGTTGTTTATAAGCGATCACTTAGTTAACTATGTAGGCGAGACCAGTATCTCAGCAGGTTATAGAACTGACCACAATGCAATTAACATGTCTATCAAAATAACAAATGAACCACGTGAACCAGGAATATGGAAGTTTAACGTTTCTCTATTAGAAGATGAGGTTTACGTATCCACAATTAAGGCATTTATAATTGAGACAGTTCAGCAGTATGCGAATCCAATATATTCAAACTTGTATATTTCTAATTATTTGAATTTTGGAGAGATACAGTTTACTATTTGCATTAAACTATTCTATGAAACACTATTGATGTTGATTAGAGGTGATACCGTAAAGTATTCCAAGCGAAGGGCAAGAAAACTCCGAGAGGAGGAGCAAGAGGTAATAAGGATTATAAACCAAATACGAACAACCTTTGCTATTAGCGGGGAAGAGCGTGATGCGGACAGACTTACATCAGCACAAAAACAACTTGAACAAATTCGAGAGCCAAAAATTAAAGGACTAATCACAAGGTCAAGAGTACGTTGGTATGACGAAGGGGAGAAATGTTCGAAGTATTTTTTGTCTTTGGAAAATGCAAATGGAAAACGTAAATCAATACAAACACTTAAAGTCAATGGTCAAGTGTTTACGCAGAAGGATACAATTTCAACAATTAGCCAGCAACTTGGTGAAAGATACAAGGCTGTTGGTCTCTCTAATGATTCTGGCGTAACTAGTTTCCTCGTCGAAATATTAAAAATAAACTTAGTGATGAGCAAAAACAAGCATTAGAACAACCTATCTCACTTAATGAATTAAGCGAAGCTCTAAATTCTATGAAAACTGGAAAATCGCCGGGATCAAACGGGTTCACCGCAAGCTTTTTCAAACACTTCTGGGATCACTTGGGCACCTTTCTGTTCCGGTCTCTTCAGCAAAGTGTAGCAGAAGGCTCATTTCCTCGAACCCACAGAGAAGCTATTGTAACTATGATACCCAAAGCCGGAAAACCATTGGATACAATTAAAGGATGGCGACCCATTTCTTTACTAAATGTAGACTTTAAAATAATTTCAGCGTCCATAACAAACCGGTTAAAACGTGTTATGAACAGCGAGTTTTTTGCTTTGCTAGACAGCGGGTTTCCAACCTGGAAGCCATCGTAGTATACAGATAGATGCAGAGTGTTTTTAGCCGATGCCTGATGCATGTTACCATCCCAAATGCCACGCAACTCATGCGTCTGATGAACGTCATCGCCACCTCCTTCTCGGTCAGACATATTGTCATCCGGAACTGACAGAAGGCATGTTTCATCCGGGCAAAATAGTTTCAACTGCGGGATGAGCGGGACATATTCATAGGTCTCCATCTTGCCGTCGTCATCCGCACACAGAGTGATTGTCTGGGGGGCAGTTATGTTGCATTTCTTAAGGACATGTTGATCCAGGTGAGGGCTTTTAAGAGCATCATTCAACGTTCGTAGAGAGCGAGGTTCTTTTCCTTCTTGACCTGGCGCTTGAGCAAGCTCGCTGTGTTCCAAAATGGCCTCTTTGGTGAACGAATCAACGTACTCCAGTATGTCTCGACAGGTTTTCTCTGTAACATTTTTTGAACGCAGCCGAAGTATGAATGATGTTACTGACTCAGTTGAGCCTGACGGTCCAGACGGACGGTCCGTTGAGCCTGGCGGTCCAGACGGACAGTCCGTTGAGCCTGACGGTCCAGACTGACAGTCCGTTGAGCCTGACGGTCCAGACTGACAGTCCGTTGAGCCTGACGGTCCGGCAACGTTAACAGGGGCAGCATTCTCCTCTGACTGATCTGTTGACGTCACTATGGCCGTATCACAAGTCATTTCATCTGACTCCTGCAATTCAACTTTGTCGGCTCTATGCCTCAACATGTGCAAGCGCCAATACTTAACTGACGTCATGGGTGCTATGGAGCAGTACAGACAACCTATTCTAAAGGTTGGGGCAGCCTCATGTCTTCGAACATGCTGACAGAAACGAGTCAAATCGAAACTCTTGAAAGGGCACTGAGGACATTTCAGCTCTTGAGATTCCTGATGAATCCTCTGAAGAAACAAAAAATATGAGGACATTGTTAGGTTAGGGGTATCTGGAGATAAACATGTATAGGTATATGTATATGTACCTAAATGTGAAAAAAAATCCACTCTCACCCCCATTTAGGAGTTAATTTTACACTCCTAAATTATGGATTGTGGTATTCTGACATAAATATTGACTAAAAATACATGATATCAACGAAGACTAATGCTTTTCAGATTTAAAACAAATCAATATTGCACCATTTTCTACATAATTTTCCACTCTCATGGTCTTTTTTTGCTTGGATTTTCCACTCTGACACCCAAACAAAAATATAATTTTTGGACACTGCTAATTTGGTGTGTGGTTAGGGACCTCTCAGCCGACGCTTTTCCAAAAGTCTGGGTTGGTGTGCCTCTGCACGTGCGCACATGCACAGCTCTATCATATATCTCAGGAACGGCTGAGCCGATTGTGTTTTTTATGTTGCAAAGTAAGGGCACAGTCTGTATTTCGATGCAGGAAACCCAAACAGGTTACTTGACAAAGACAGTGGAAATACAAACCTATCATTTTGAGTATTGTCAACCCCTGCTAGCTAAAATAGTGTATACCCATTATGCCATTTAGGAGCTGCAATTGCATATTGCACATATGTGTATTTATTGCCAGAAAGACAATCATGATTGTTTGTGTTGCATCAGAGTGATGTACCTACTGGCCGTGTTGGATCTGAGTGTTGCTTGTTCTGTAATGCTTTTTTTCGTCATTTTTCAGCTTGTTTTTTTCAGCCGTCAAGACCATGAGTGAACCGGTAAGATACCAGAATGGAGCTAGGAAGATCACTAATCTGACTAATGCAATCTTTGGGCGCTAGTTCTAGGAGGGCAATGATATAGGTTGCGCTCGGGTGAGGAGGGGGGTAACTTGACCCACTCCTAAGGGGTTTCCAATGCAATTTCCGAACGGTTCGACATGACACTGCCAAACTTTGCATAGCTGTAGACAAATGAATAGCCGATCTTGTGCAAGATCAAATTATATAGATGCCAAGGTCGCTGACCTAGAGCTGGTCAAAGTCAGTGTCATAGTTGCCTGGGTAGACAATTTCCAGAGCATCTGGCATACTAATGTGAGAGCATGAACAAGTTTTTGAAATGCCATCTGTTTGATACCCCGGATCAGTGCAGTTATATTGAAGAAGAAGAATTAGTTCAAATGCATTCTCAAGCGTTAGCCAGCATGTTTTTGGGTTCAAGCAATTATACCACTAATTCAACAACATGATTTTGTAAGACCTTACTTGACCTGAAGGTCATGACCTAGAGGCCTGACAATTACACACAAGTGAGTTAATATATGTTATATACCCTGTAAATTTGTTGTCTCTAGCTCCGCTGATTTTCGAGATCTCAGGATGTAGATGTAGATGTATTTGAACAAGATCCACTCTTTGGAGTGGCTTTTCACAAGTTCACGACAGAACATTGACACATATAAAACGCAGCCATAGTGAACTTGCATACCTACACAGAAAAATACTTCACGAACAAAGATACACGTACATACATGCAAAAGATGACTGTTGATACACACCTGCCCATTCACCTCCCCTAGCTTGACAACAGTATTTGTCTAACTTTCGCCCGGTAGGATAGCGTTCCTGGCTCTACATTTAGCTCGTTTAGACGAGTCACGCCGCGGTAGCATAATCTCCTTCTACCTGCCTCCGTGCGAATAGAGGGGAGCGTAAGGAGGCCAGCGCGTCTTGTGTCGTGGTGGTGACGTTGGCAAGCCCGGTATCCTATCGTGCTTCTGAGGTACTCAGGCTGACCTGTCACGATGGTGCGCTCTACAGCACATACCGTGTGGTATGTCACCAGCTGTCTTGCAGTCAACCACTTAAGCTGTTTGATGGTCTCAGACACGCTATCGCTACGTCTCTTGCCAGTCACGACTCGTGCACAAAAGTTGATCACTTTTTGAACACGGTGTAGCTGCGTCTCACCGCATGAACCGAATACCGGCAGGCAGTATCGCATCATAGACACGACAAGCGCTTCAACGATACACTTCAGCGCCGATCTCGGTATAACATGGCGTGCGTGCACCAACGCTATAAGTATACCTGTGCACTTGCGAGACACGCTGTCTACGTGTGATGCGAAGTTCAGATGTCGGTCCATTGACACGCCGAGATTCTTCACCTCCTTTGACTCAGCAATGGTGGCCGCACAGAAACTAAGCGTAACTGGCGCTAAGTCGCGAAGCATCGCTGGCGTTCCCAATACAACCATCTGAGTTTTTGTGGCGTTTAGTTTCATGCCGTTATGACAAAACCACTGGTACACTCGGTCAAGCACTTCCTCCATGCGAATGAGCAGCTGTTGCACGGTACCCTTCCTACCTGTAACCATTAGTTGCGTGTCGTCAGCGAACTGGACTACACTGACACCGTCTGGCACACACAGACTAAGGTCATTCGCGAACAGCATGTACAACACACAGCTCAACGCTCCGCCCTGGTACACACCGATCACATTTTCCTTGGAGTCTGAAAGAAGAGCCGTTCCGTCCGCGCACCTCACCTGGACCTGCTGTGAGTGGTGTGTCAGATAGTCGCGGAACCAAGAAGCATCTACGCCGTACAAAGAAAGTTTTTCCAAAAGTCTGTCATGAGGAACAACATCAAAACATTTTGAGAGATCCAATAATACCAAAATGCAGATGTTACCACTATCCATGGCTTGAAGAGCCTGATCTGTTATGACGTGAAGGGCCGTTTCAGTAGAACGTTGGAAGGGGGGGGGGGGGGGGGGTTGACCTCTCCACCCGAGCTCGTCGCATTCAACCGATCACCCGGGCGAGTGTTCAGATGACCTAAGTAACATGTTTATCTCCAGATACCCCTAACCTGACAATGTCCTCATATTTTCTGTTTCTTCAGAGGATTCATCAGGAATCTCAAGAGCTGAAATGTCCTCGGTGCCCTTTCAAGAGTTTCGATTTGACTCGTTTCTGTCAGCATGTTCGAAGACATGAGGCTGCCCCAACCTTTAGAATAGGTTGTCTGTACTGCTCCATAGCACCCATGACGTCAGTTAAGTATTGGCGCTTGCACATGTTGAGGCATAGAGCCGACAAAGTTGAATTGCAGGAGTCAGATGAAATGACTTGTGATACGGCCATAGTGACGTCAACAGATAAGTCAGAGGAGAATGCTGCCCCTGTTAACGTTGCCGGACCGTCAGGCTCAACGGACTGTCAGTCTGGACCGTCAGGCTCAACGGACCGTCCGTCTGGACCGTCAGGCTCAACTGAGTCAGTAACATCATTCATACTTCGGCTGCGTTCAAAAAATGTTACAGAGAAAACCTGTCGAGACATACTGGAGTACGTTGATTCGTTCACCAAAGAGGCCATTTTGGAACACAGCGAGCTTGCTCAAGCGCCAGGTCAAGAAGGAAAAGAACCTCGCTCTCTACGAACGTTGAATGATGCTCTTAAAAGCCCTCACCTGGATCAACATGTCCTTAAGAAATGCAACATAACTGCCCCCCAGACAATCACTCTGTGTGCGGATGACGACGGCAAGATGGAGACCTATGAATATGTCCCGCTCATCCCGCAGTTGAAACTATTTTGCCCGGATGAAACATGTCTTCTGTCAGTTCCGGATGACAATATGTCTGACCGAGAAGGAGGTGGCGATGACGTTCATCAGACGCATGAGTTGCGTGGCATTTGGGATGGTAACATGCATCAGGCATCGGCTGAAAACACTCTGCATCTATTTGTATACTACGATGGCTTCCAGGTTGGAAACCCGCTGTCTAGCAAAGCAAAAAACTCCAAAGTCGGTGCTGTCTACTGCGCCGTGAATAATCTAAAAGGTGGCACCCAGGTGAACAACATTATTTTGCTGACAACTTTTTATGAGCATCTTTTGCAAAAACATTGCTGGGCACGACTTCTTCAGCCATTGGTGAAAGAGCTCACTGAACTGGAAAGTCAGGGTCTGTGTTTGGAATCTGGCATTACAGTTCCCGTCAGACTAGCTGCTGTGCTGGGCGACAACCTGGGCGTCCATTCCATTGCCGGATTTACTACCGCTTTCCACGGAGGTGCCATGATGTGCAGACATTGTTTGGGAACGAAAGAGGAAATTCAACAGAAAACCGCTGCGACATACTTCCAACTTAGAACGCGTGAGGAGTACGATGCCAAAATCAGTTTGCTGGAAGACCTGGACTACGACGGAAGCATGTGTTCGGCATTTGGCATCAAGCGTCCGTGTCCGTTTAACGGTCTGAATGAATTTCACTGTATGACGTCGCTGCCGCCGGACATCATGCACGACTTGTTGGAGGGAGTGCTTCCGTCAACCATAGGCTTGGTGACAAACAAGCTGATTGAGGCAAATATAGTGACTTTGGAAGATTTGAACAGACGCATTCGAACGTTCCCGTACGTCAGACTGGATGTGAATCACCCGGGAACTCTTCGCCGAGATAGTGGTAGTGTCGTTGTGAAGGGTAAAGCAAGCGAAATGTGGTGCTTTCTTCGCCTATTTCCTCTCATTCTTCTGCTTGCGGGCATTCCCATGGCTGTTCTGTCCACCAACCCAGGTATCCAGTTGGAATCTAAGCTGATCAAGATAGTTCTTATGGCTGTAGCTTTCACAATATCTCAAGCAGAAGCAACGATGCTGCAACAAAGTGTCGAAGAGTTCCTGTCTGATTTGCGGACAGTGTTTCCGTCGTTCCGCCTTACCCCAAAATTCCATTACATGCTTCACTACCGCGAGCAAACACTCAGGCATGGCCCACTTAGGCATCTATGGAGTATGCGATTCGAAGCCAAACACCAGATCCTGAAGCAGTCTGTTGCCACGTCAAAAAATCGCAAGAATTTGCCCAAGAGCATGGCGGCTAGGCATCAGCTGAAGCAGTATGTAGATAAAAACAAAGACTCTGACCGCGAGTCTCGTCCTCTGCTATTCCGAGGCGCTTTATCTGCGACGGTGGGCGAGTTGGTGAAGGACGTGATGTTCTTCCGCCGTGCAAAAGTAAATGACACAGAATACAACTCAGGGGACGTTGTCCAGACACATTCGGGGTTCAAACAGGTGCTGGGGATTGGCGACTTTCCAGACGGACGATTGATTGTCGTCCAGTCTCAGAAATGTTTGTATGATCCTGTCATTGGTGCATTCTGGATGATGCCTTAAGATAACTTTGAACGAGTTCAGTTGCTGCAGGACTTTCAGTCCATGGGAGCTTACAACGTGCAGGGTACTACCTATGTAGTACCCCGGCATCACCTGAGGAACTGTGGAATGCTTCCAACCTGAAGACTGCCCCACCCCCCAACCTGAACATGAGGTACGGATCGTTCCTATCCTAAATGGCATTCGATTGTGAGGAAAAATGTTACAAAGGAGTCTGAATTGTCCATAAGCATATACTTTGGTTATTTTGAAATCGTGTCAGGAGGCTTTACAGTTTACAACTTACCTGTCACGGAAGTCCCCATCCGTCCGAAGTTTTTGGTGCATTTCACTCGGTCATGGTCATAACATCGCACAATCGAAGTTTAACGTTGTGTACCCTCGTTCCTTTGTAATGAGATGAAGGGTACGTATGTCTGATGATTCCATCTCCCATTTCCATAATTATGCGGATGATGTGATGTGTGAAACCAGCTGTCGGCTTACCCGCTTAAAATCATTTAACTCAGCTTTCGGTCACAAATGACGACATATCAGGTAACTAAAGTAAAAACGACGACTCAAGTAAAAACTCAAGCTAAGTTTTTGAGGAGCGACCTTCAATGGGGTTTGAATTACTGTGGCCATTGCTTACGTCTGTGTAATGTGTATCTGTATTGTTTCAGATGACAGCGGCCTTAGACAAGTCGTTGAAGTATCTGATTGCCATGTGTGAAGATGGCGGCAAGGTATTCAACAAAATCGTAAAGGTATCTGATAAGCGTGATGTTCTCCAAGCGGCCAAGAATGCGTTAAAAAAACGGCAACTGTGTTTTGGAGTGGTACGTGAAGGAATTTGATGCCTACGTTGTAATAGATGAAGACCACAACTTTCCAAGTGAAGGAAAGGCTAAGCTCATCCAAGTGGACAGTGCCTCAGTGTCGTGTCTGTCATCTGTATTTGTATTTGACGTTGGACCCCATCCACGCCGAAGCGGGCTATTCCGGAGCCACATACAAGCATGGACAACACGAATGGTACACTCATCCTAATATAAAATGAAGACAGTTTCACTACAGCACATACTCCCATACAGCACATACTTCAATACTCTCACATACACATTACATCACATACACTGCAATGCTCTCACACGCACATTACGTTATATACATCAGGCTACTCTGGTTGAGGCATGTTCTGTATCGCTCTTTTGAATGCGGGCATGGCTGAGTGACGTGTCGCTAAAGGCAGCTCATTGTAATTTTGCACAACATGATATAGAAATCGGCGCTTGCCAGCCTCTGTCCTCACGCGTGGAAGGGCCAGGTCAGAGTTCTGTCGCGTAGAGCGGGAGCGGAGATCAGAATTGACATGAAGCTGGGAAGCAAGAGCCTGTGGTTCCCCGGTGTTTCGAATTTTGTGTAGTAGATTTAGGGAGTGCTGTCTGTATAGCTGCTGGGCAGTGGGCCAGCCAAGCTCAGCTCGCACGTCAGAGATGTGATCGAATTTACGTT
Source organism: Chirona hameri (assembly GCA_036785665.1). Lineage (NCBI taxonomy): Eukaryota > Metazoa > Arthropoda > Thecostraca > Balanomorpha > Balanidae > Chirona > Chirona hameri. Next base: position 5,909 of record JAXIVJ010019274.1, on the reverse strand, counting down.
TGCCAGATATGACACGAAGGGCAAAATTTAGAATTTTGTCAAGGCGTTGTATGTTCCTCTGCGAGCCATTGCCAAATACTGCTAAACAGTACCGAACGTGTGAAACGACCAAGGCATTTACAAGAAGTGGCAACAGCTCGCGGGGGATGCTGTGCCGCACGTGCGATACCCAATGAGGATACCACTACATTTTTTTTACCAGGGAAGACACGTGTGAGTCCCATGTGAAGTGCTTATCAAACAGAACACCTAAATTTTTGACGTATGGGCTCTCTTGTACTATGTCTTCGCGGAACTGAACAGCAACAGGGAAAAGGTCGCGACAATTTTGGCGGGATCCGAACGCTATTAATTCGGTCTTGCTAGTATTTACTTTGAGACCATGAGAGTGAAACCAGGTATCAAGTGCACTCAGGGTGTCCTCCAATTTACTGACCAGATCATTGAGTTGGTGGTTTTTTGCCGGATAACAAAATTTGAGTGTCATCAGCGTACCTGGACCACATGAGCATCCCCCGCGAACAGGCACATATCGTTAGCGAATATTTGAAAAAGTAAAGGCCCAAGAGACGGCCTTGAAAAACTCCGATAGAGTTGGGGAGAGGCCTGTAGAAATGAGGTTCCCCACTCCCATCAGCCGTAACAGACAGACTGAGTGTGACCGCAGCAGGTATGATGTAAACCAGGTGGGATCGATGTTCTATGTACGTAGTTTAAGAGAGGAAGCATAGAATGGTCGATGACATCGAAGCACTTGGATAAATCGAGGAGACAGAGAAGGGTGAGTTCCTGGTGGTCAATAGCCGAGAGGATGTGATCAGAAACAGTCAGAAGGGCGGTCTCAGTAGAGAGCAGGAGCGGAACCCGTGCTGGGATGAGGAGAACAGTGGTTATCCGACATGTATGAGTAAAGCTAGACGTTGCAAATACGCTCAATGAGCTTTGGGAAGCAGATACAATGGAGATAGGGCGAAAAATTGGAAGCTCGGGGACTGGCTGCCGGTTTGTTATTGGATGAATAATGGAATGTTTCCAGGGCGCTGGGTATTCGCCGAGATAGGCTAGTTTGATGATATGGAGTAAAACGAGCCGATAGCAGCAAAGCAAAGCTTTACTACCTGAATAGAGATGCCGTCAGCACCACAGGCCCTGATTTTTGATTGAGTTGAGGAAGGACCGGAGAGCGGACAGAGAGATTGGCTGTAGTTTGAAGGCACATTGCCGACACGAGGTAGACGGACAGGGAGAGAGGGTGGCTCACCCCTGGCACCGGACCTCACTCGCAACCCGGGGACCAACGCCACAAAGTACTGGTTTAGCTCGTCAGGGGAGGCCTCTGGCACGATGCGGTCGCAGACTTCTTGCCCGCCTATGATTGACGTACATTCCGAAATATGGTGGTAGGACCCAGCTCACGCACTCTCCTGGCGATGTCCTGCCTTTGTGTCCGTGGACGAATGGCAGAACGGACCTGTTGTTAGCGCAATGAACTCAGGGGTCCTACCCACTATGGACTAGAAGTCTGCGACGCTGTGCCATCAGTTGCGAGTGGTGTCAGATACAGGGGGAGCGGAAGGGTTACGAATTTTGATACGTTTTAGAGGTGCGTGATGGTCGAGATGGGGAGGAGACAATTTATGAATGCAGACCACTGGTCTGGACACTTCCACGCGTGAGAACACTCCACTCTACCGTCAGTGGCTCTGAGAGCAGCGTGAAAAGCCGATATATTAATGCGATGTAGGCGCCTAAGATGAGACGAAAATCGGCTTACGGCGAGGCTTGTGGGATGGACCATTTTGCTTGATGATACAGTGATCACTATAGGGACATGACAGACAGATACGTCACTCAAAAAAGTTTCCCCCGTATTGGACACAACACATCAAGTAGAGATCCAGATCCCCCGTATGTGGGACTAGGTCCACGTGCTGGTGCAGGGCCAAGGCTGTCTAGTGACCTGATTAAATCTCGATTTACATATATCGTTGTCGCGACGCTAGAGGTTGCAGTTAAGGTCACAGTTATTTCAATATTGTCTGTGGACGAAAGAAACACGCGTTGCACTTGAGTTCAAGAAAATCGAGGTCGGCTGGATATGGGCGGCTACGGTGTGTCGAGGAGGGTCTTATATACGCAACTAGGTTAAAGCGACGACCGTGCGAGTTAATGACTTGTAAACCAAAACGTTTCTATTTTGCCGTCGTTTTTGGCACCTACAACTGATTTAGTGGTTTACTTTCAATTGTTTTTTATCAGTACAGGCTATTCCCCCTTAACCACTACCGTCTGGACGGTCGGCACGGTGCAGAGATACCCCGGGAAACGTAGACGAAGCGTGAGCAAGTTTCGGGGCCGAAGCAAGTTTCTGAGCACAGCAATATCACAATTTAATAATTCTAAATCATGACGGAGGTCTAAAAATCTTAGGTTTTTAGGCTTAAAATGTCAAAGCGCCATGATGTATAAGCCCCCGCGTCCAATCGTATCAGATGCCATGAGGTTGGCGTGTCAGATTCAGTTGCGTTGTGCGCCTGTGCAAACCGGGATGCTGGCCGGCAGCGCTGACCAGAGGTGCTGTGGCGGCCCTCCCCTTGCAAGGTGTTGCGATCTTGTTGTCGGTCGGGTTGCGGCGAGCGCCGGCCCCGGCCGGCTCGCTGGTAGTCGCGTCGCGGGGGTCGGCGGCCACCGCCGCCCGCTCGGGTCTGACGGAGTAGCGGCGTCGGCGGCATCGTCTCTGACTTGCGTCTCTGTCTCTATCTTGGTGACGGGCGGTTGTTGCACACTACACACAGGACCCATCACGCTATCATCCTCGACGCCAAATATCGCCACGGCTGACACGGTCTGCCTGGGTGGTGGGGGGCGCTATGGAACTCCCTGTAACCCCTCGGGGAAGTAATTCCTCTGATTCCCGTCGATCTACCCCAACGTAAGTACATTCAGGTAGTAACTTGCTGACCAAGCAGGCGCTTGTCTGACTCCATATACACACACACACCACACACACACACACACACACACACGCACGCACAGCTACGCACGCACGCACGCCACGCACGCACGCACGCACGCCGCACGCACGTACCGCACGCACGCATCGCATGCACGCACGCACGCCACGCACGCACAGCACGCACGAACCGCACCCACGCACGCACGCACGCACGCACGCACGCACGCACGCACACACACACACACACGCACACGCGCACGCGCGCACACGCACGCACGCACGCGCACAGACGCGCGCACGCACGCGGCACAGACGGCGCGCACGCGGCACAGGCGCACGCGACAGCGCACACGCACGCACGCGCACAAGCAACGCGCGCACGCGCACGCGCACGACACAGTCACGCAGCACGACACGCAGCGCACAGCGCACGACGCACGCACACGCGCACAG
>JAXIVJ010019273.1:17500-20197 GCA_036785665.1 Chirona hameri | reverse complement strand
GGCGCCCCTCCGGCCAGTGACGGCGCCCCTCCGGCTAATGACGGTGCCCCTCTGGCCAGTGACGGCGCCCCTCTAGCCAGTGACAGCGTCACTTCGGCAAGTGACGGCGCCCATCTGGCCAGTGATGGCACTCCTCCGGCCAGTGACGGCACTCTTGCGGCCATTGACGACGCCCCACCGGCCAGTTACGGTGCCCCTTCGGCCAATGAAGTTGCCCCTCTAGAGCCAATGGCGGCACCCTTCCGGCCAGTGATGGCCCCGCTCCGGCCAGTGACCGCCGGAGGTGCGAGGCTCTCTCAGGCCTCGACAATCGCCCTTTCAGACCAGCCTGGGATCCGCTCAGGCATGGCAAGGGTTCTATCAGGCCTAGAAATCATCTAAGCGCCCCTCATGTCGCACGGGGCCCATCAGGTCGACAGGGGGCCCGCTCAAGCCGACTGAGTTCTCCTTCAGGCCGATCGAGGTCCTCTCAAGCCGACCGAGGACCGCTCAAGTTGACTGTGGGCCCATCAGGCCGACCAAGATCCCCTTCGGGGCGCCGGAGGATCCCCTCAACCAGACCGTGGGCCCCTCACGCCAACACAAGACCCCTCAGACGGAACATAAGGGCGCACAGGCTGACAAAGGGTCTCATCAGGCTGACAAAGGGCTCCCTCAGACCTAGGGTCCCTCAGACCTAGGGTCCCTCAGACCGAGTGATGGCCCTGAAGCCGACCCTTTGTGAATTTATACGCACGCCACCGAGTGTCACTCATGGAAGACAAGAAGAACAATAGTTTTTGTGATGCTATTCTTTCAATTGAGGTAGAATGCGTTTAGCACTCCGGATGAGGCAGGGACTGCCCTAAACCCCCTCCCTCCCTCCCTCCCTCCCTCCTCCCTCCCTCCCTCCCTCCCTCCCTCCCTCCCTCCCTCCCTCCCTCCCTCCCTCCCCCCTAGAGGCCAGTAGGGCCCTTTTTGGCGCGCGCAGCGCGCCGAAAAGGGCCGACGAGACCGCGCGAAGCGCGGTATCATAGGCTCTTTACTACACGAAGCGTAGTCTTTAGAGAGTTTAGCGGACTTCAGAGACCCTTTAGGGTCACCAGGACCCTCTCTGAAAGACCAGAGGGCCCCTTGGACGTTCAAAAGAGCCCTGTGCATGTCAGAGGGGCCCCTGGCAAGACCGAAAGGGCCCCTGAGCGGGTCAGAGGGCCCCTGAGCACGTCGAATGGGCCCCCTGAAAACGTCGAATGGGCCCCTAGCCAGCACAGAGGGGCCCCTGGGCAGGTTGAGAGGCCCCTGAACATGTCGACAGGGCGACAAAGCGGCCAGCGCAGTCCTTTGCCAGGTCATAGCGGCCCCTGAGCAGGTTGGAGGACCCCTGGACAGACCAGTGGGCCCCTGGGAAGTTAAGAGGGCCCCTGTGCAGGTCAGAGGGGCTCTGATCAGACCAAAAGGGCCCCTAGTTGAGTCAGAAGGGCCCCTGAACATGCCGAATGAGCCCCTAGCCAGCACGGAGGGGCCCCAGGGCAGGTCAGAGGGCCCTCGGAGCATGTCGCAAGGCGACAAAGCAGCCAGCGCAGTCCCTTGTCAGGTCAGAAGGGCCCCTTAGAAGGTTAAAGGGCCCTGGAGAGACCAGACGGCCCCTGTAAAGTTAAAAGGGCCCCTGCGCAGATCGGAGGGGTCCCTGATCAGACCGAAAGGACCCCTGGGCGGGTAAGAAGGGCCCCTGAACATGCCGAAGTGGCCCCTGGCCAAAACGGAGGGGCTCCAGGGCAGGTCGGAGGGCCCTTTGAGCATGTCGGCAAGGGCGACAAAGCAGCCAGCGCAGGCCGACAAGAAGAGTCGCTGGGCCGATCGGAGGGGCCCTTGGGCAAGTCAGAGGGGCCCCTGGCTAGACCGAAAGGGTCCCTGGGCCGGTCGGAAGGCCCCTTGAACATGCCGGATGAGTTCCTAGCCAGACTGGAGGGGCCCCCGGCCAGGTCGGAGGGGCCCCTGAGCAGGGGAGGCGGATTGCGGGGGCAGGGTACCCAAAATTCCCCCCAGTCGAAAATCCTGGGGGCAAAGGGTAGTTTTGCCCCCCCCCCCCAGATTTTAGCCTGCTCAATCTGGAGCAACATGACCCTTCCCCTCCCCAGGATTTTCATTTGAGGGGGGGGGGGATTTTGGGTACCCTGCGCCCCGCAATCCACCGCCCCTGCCCCTGAGCATGTCGGCAGGGCGACAAAGCAGCCAGTGCAGTCCCTGGCCAGGCCGGAATGACCTCTGAACAGGCCGAATGGGCCCCTTGACACACAAGAGGGGCTTCTTGGAAGGTCAGAGGAGTCTGGTGAGACCGGAAGGGTCAAAGCACGTAGAGATCGCAGATGAAGATTAAATACAAAGAGGATTTACTCCACAATACAAATATTAAAAGCGGAGCTTTCGCGTATATTGTAACACCCTTCGTCAGGGTGCTACAATATACCCGAAAGATCCGATTTTATTTTTTCCTGTAGAGTAAGCCCTCTTTGTATTATATATATATATATATATATATATATATATATATATATATATATATATATATATATATATATATATATATATATATATATATATATATATATATATATATATATATATATATATATATATATATATATATATATATATATATATATATATATATATATATATATATATATATATATATATATATATATATATATATATATA
>JAXIVJ010019273.1:5000-15000 GCA_036785665.1 Chirona hameri | reverse complement strand
GACATATTTTCACAAAACGGATACAAATCCCGTCAGAACCACACGCGGTAGAGTTGCACATCCGCGATACCACACGGCACAAGTCATCCGCGAGATGGGTGCCACCTGGAAGCGGCCGGTGGCTACCCGAGGTAGGCGGGCGGCAGCTCGGGTCCGGACGCGTCCCACCTGACGGGCCGCGTCGGTCCCAGCTCGCACAAAGTAGCGGTTGAGGCCGTCCGCGTCCGCACTGGGCGTAGACCGGGCCGGCCGCTTCGACCCGATGACCGGCCGGACCACGCGCCACATGCCGCTCGGTCCCGCCTCTCGCAGCCGGCTGTCCAGCTCCTCACGCGTGTCGCGTCGGATCTCTCAGACTGGACCTGTCGGTTGAGGGCTTTGTAGATATCGCGGTCGTGTTCTCGGAGCGCTGCGCGCCCGCCTCACCATGATATCTCGGGTTGCGTCCGTAACAAAAGGCAGCGGTCGGGTTATACACTTTGCGCCGTTTCATAGGCGCCACAGAGTCCAGAATAGGACGCGTCACCGTCAGAAGTAGTCCCACTGCACCTCTGGCCGATCACTAGCGAACACCGGGTCCCCAGTCGGAGGCTCGGATAATAGCGCGGAGGCTCGGCGGCGCACTTGCTTATCATGAATGCTTGTTGTATGTATGTGTTTTACCTCTAGTCCCATATCTTGACGCTCTTGCCTTTTAATATGACGTGGACGCAGAATAGCTACTGTACTGTGGATGTTGTCTGATTTAATACATATACATATACAGTCAACCGCACTTAAACAGCGGCTCACCTCGTCTCTGTCCAGCCGGGACCAGCACCGCGCTGTCACCGCACTCGCCTTCGGCTTGTAGTCAGGCAGAGACAGCAGCGCGCGAGTCCAGTTGTGGAGGCTGTAGTCGCAGTGCAGGACTCCGGCCCGGGTCACGCCATGACTGGTGCAGATGACGTCGATGGTGGAGCCAGACGATCGGTCGGTAGGGCCAGTCACGTGCTGCTGCAGCGAGTAGGTGCCCAGCCAGCTGGCTGAATCTGGTGTTGGCGGTCATGTCACTGTTCGTGTTGAGGTTCATGTCCCCGGCTATCACTATGGGCCCGCTATGACGGGTCAGCAAGTACTGGATCTGCTCTTCCAGCTCGTCCAGGTCGGCCGACACTCGAGCCTGGGTCTGTGCCGGCGGCCGGTACACCGCGCACACCACCACTCGCTGGGAGCCGGCCCGAATCTGCACCCAGAACGTCTCCAGATTAGAGCCGTCCACGGGTTGGCCGGGCCGCTCCACAGTAGTCAGCTCGAGCGACTCCCTGGCTGCTATGGCTACGCCGCCGTATCCCTTGCGGTCGGGTCGGTCTCGCCGGACCAGCTGGTATCCCGGGATTGGCACCAGTTGGTTGTGTGTCGAGGGTCGGTCTCGCCGGACCAGCTGGTATCCCGGGATTGGCACCAGTCGGTTGTGTGTCGAGGGTCGGTCTCGCCGGACCAGCTGGTATCCCGGGATTGGCACCAGTCGGTTGTGTGTCGAGGGTCGGTCTCGCCGGACCAGCTGGTATCCCGGATTGGCACCAGTTGGTTGTGTGTCGAGGGTCGGTCTCGCCGGACCAGCTGGTATCCCGGGATTGGCACCAAGTTGGTTGTGTGTCGAGGGTCGGTCTCGCCGGACCAGCTGGTATCCCGGGATTGGCACCAGTCGGTTGTGTGTCGAGGGTCGGTCTCGCCGGACCAGCTGGTATCCCGGGATTGGCACCAGTCGGTTGTGTGTCGAGGGTCGGTCTCGCCGGACAAGCTGGTATCCCGGGATTGGCACCAGTCGGTTGTGTGTCGAGGGTCGGTCTCGCCGGACAAGCTGGTATCCCGGGATTGGCACCAGTTGGTTGTGTGTCGAGGGTCGGTCTCGCCGGACCAGCTGGTATCCCGGGATTGGCACCAGTCGGTTGTGTGTCGAGGGCCGGTCTCGCCGGACCAGCTGGTATCCCGGGATTGGCACCAGTTGGTTGTGTGTCGAGGGTCGGTCTCGCCGGACCAGCTGGTATCCCGGGATTGGCACCAGTCGGTTGTGTGTCCAGGGTCGGTCTCGCCGGACCAGCTGGTATCCCGGGATTGGCACCAGTCGGTTGTGTGTCGAGGGTCGGTCTCGCCGGACAAGCTGGTATCCCGGGATTGGCACCAGTTGGTTGTGTGTCGAGGGTCGGTCTCGCCGGACCAGCTGGTATCCCGGGATTGGCACCAGTCGGTTGTGTGTCGAGGGTCGGTCTCGCCGGACCAGCTGGTATCCCGGGATTGACACCAGTTGGTTGTGTGTCGAGGGTCGGTCTCTCCGGACCAGCTGGTATCCCGGGATTGGCACCAGTCGGTTGTGTGTCGAGGGTCGGTCTCGCCGGACCAGCTGGTATCCCGGGATTGGCACCAGTCGGTTGTGTGTCGAGGGTCGGTCTCGCCGGACAAGCTGGTATCCCGGGATTGGCACCAGTCGGTTGTGTGTCGAGGGTCGGTCTCTCCGGACCAGCTGGTATCCCGGGATTGACACCAGTCGGTTGTGTGTCGAGGGTCGGTCTCGCCGGACCAGCTGGTATCCCGGGATTGGCACCAGTCGGTTGTGTGTCGAGGGTCGGTCTCGCCGGACCAGCTGGTATCCCGGGATTGGCACCAGTCGGTTGTGTGTCGAGGGCCGGTCTCGCCGGACAAGCTGGTATCCCGGGATTGGCACCAGTTGGTTGTGTGTCGAGGGTCGGTCTCTCCGGACCAGCTGGTATCCCGGGATTGACACCAGTCGGTTGTGTGTCGAGGGTCGGTCTCGCCGGACCAGCTGGTATCCCGGGATTGGCACCAGTCGGTTGTGTGTCGAGGGTCGGTCTCGCCGGACCAGCTGGTATCCCGGGATTGACACCAGTTGGTTGTGTGTCGAGGGTCGGTCTCGCCGGACCAGCTGGTATCCCGGGATTGGCACCAGTTGGTTGTGTGTCGAGGGCCGCATCCAGGTCTCGTTGAGGACGATAACATCGTATCCGTGCTCAGCGATGTCCTGCCGCAGGGCGAGTAGCTTCGGCTTTAAGCTCTAGATGTTGATTTCCCCGATGTATAGCTGGCCGGACCGCGGAGCGGTTCGCCAGATGCGACCGCCCCTCGACCCTCGCCGCCTGCTCCTCGCCCCTCGCCGCGACGGCCTGGGTGCGCGCCTGTCCGGGTCGGTCGCAGCCGCAGGCCGGGCTGGGGCGGCGGGGCGGGCTCGGGTTGGCCGGACGGCCGCGACACGCTCAGTCAGCTGATCGTACGCAGAGCCGCCCGGGGCGCTGAGCCGCCTGCAGCCGGCGTATGGCGGGGCCGGGGCCGGCGCGGCTGCCAGCACTAGCAGACGGGCGACGGCCAGTACGATCAGGCACTACAGAAGGTCACGATGCATCGCGACGACACGACGACGGGCCGCTACTTAGCTTAAGTAAGTCTGGTAGGTCATCAGGCCTCATACGCCTCGCTGTGCCGCGAGCACCGCGTGCTGGTGCGTCACCACTTCACTGTGTCAGAGATCACTGGCCACGTTGAGTTCGGCTGAGACACGGGCTGTCCACAGCAGGGTCACTGACGATCGGCTGATCCTCAGTCAACAAGCCACACTCACACCATGCATCAACAATCACTCGGAGAAGGTTCACAAACTCTCTGCGATACCACGCTGCGCGCGGGCCGGCGGGGTAAGGCGGGAGAGCCGCCCGGCACGTCCGGCCGCTGGCGGGCCGGCGGGGTGAGGCGGGAGAGCCGCCCGGCACGTCCGGCCGCTGGCGCCGCGCCGGGGCAACTGCCCGGCGCGGCGCCCCCGGGACCCCGGTTCAGGACGAAGAGTCCCAGTCGGAGCGCCAAACTCAAATAGAGCCCCCAAACCCCGTCACGAACGAGGAGGATCCCGTCACAGACGACGAGGAGTTGATGCGTGCTGTAGCCCGCCGGCTTTCCGCTCCAAGCGTGACCTTGGCGCCCGGCAGCAGCGAATCACGTGACGCGCCACCGCCACCGCGGAGACGGCTTTGCGCGGAGGCTAATTCAGATGCGCCACCGCCACCGCTGAGTGCGCAGCCATTCCCCGAGACGGGTCTGGCTGCTCCTGGCACTGAGCCATGTGCTCCTGAGCCACCATCCTCCCCCGGCAGCACTGGCAGCCAGTCCTCCCGCCCTCCCTACAGCCCCCTCGCCAGCCAGCCCCGGGGCCGGCTCTGTACAGCTGTGACGACATGTCGGCGAACAGTGCCACCGACACGCCGCCCGGAGCCTGACAGCTAGGGATTCCCATCCTCACACTCACATCACGAATCCCTCAGCCATCCCCATCCCCCTACAGACACCGCCACACCAGGGCCGCAGTGAGACGCGCTCTGGACCGTAAACTCTAATTATGGCCTCCCCCACTCTGAATTTGTCCTCCATTGCAACACTAGATCTCTGGTGTCCCACTGGGGGCAATTCAAACATTATATATTAAATAATAATCCGTTAGCAGCAGCCGTTCAGGAAACCCACTTTATTGACGCCAACTTTAGTAGATATACCTTTAAAATCCCAGGTTTCAGTCTATATACACATAACGTAAACACCACGTCGCGCCGAGGCGGCTCGGCCTTACAGATTTCAAACCATCTTTTGCATCACCAAATTTATCTTAAAACAACCCTAGACGCAGTCGGCGTCAATATTAAAATTGCTCAGCTAAAATTTACTTTAATCTCTATTTATTTTCGTCCCACTGAGGACTTAGACATTGATTATTTTTCCCAGCTTATTACAAATATTAACACCCCGTGTTTGATTATGGGCGATTCAACGCACATCATCAAACGTGGGGCAGCCGCTCTAACACGAGGAGAGGCCAAATTATGCTGGACCTACTGGATCGGCATCATTTGGTCTTCCTCAACGACCAATCACCCACACACATACACCACTCAGGAGGCGAGTTGACTTACAGCGCCATTGACCTCGCCTTCACCACACCACGCATCGCGACACTTTTTACATTTAACGTTCAATCTGACCCTCTTTTTAGTGACCATTTCCCAATTCACCTAGAACTACAAGTCCCATAAGGCCAGACCAATTTTTACTCCCTGCCTAGCTGGAACCTTCGCAAAGCAGACTGGTCCTACTTTCAAAAACACATTAACACTAATCGCCCTTTAAACTCCCAGACCGACATTAACATTTTCTTAAACAATATTCTCGCATCAGCTCACAAACACATCACTCACATCATGCGTGACCCCCCCCACACACACACACACGTACTCACATACCCCCTCCCCCCCCCCCACACACACAACACTACCCGAGGCAGCGTACTGCCCCGTGGTGGAATACAGAATGCCAGAGAGCAGTGGCCCTCCAGAAAAGAGCATTAAAAAAATGTCAAGCATGTATTACCGCAGATAACGAAAACGAAGTACGGAGGGCCCGCTCTCTGGCAAAAACAATCATTAACAAAGCAAAAAAAGAATCTTGGCTGGAATTCTTGGCTGGAATTCTTTAATCGATTTACCTCCCTTTCAAAAATTTGGACATTAATTAGATCATTTTCAAATAAAAGACCACCGTCATACAAAACACCACACTTACACATCCACAACACATCTTAAACGCTTCCCCTAGAGGTGGCAACACAATTCGCTCTACCTACGCTAACATATCAACACAACAATGCACACCAACTTTCACTAACCAAATTAACGATCAATTTCAATCTCTTAGCTTTGACTCTAACAACGTAGAAATCTATAACTCTCCCTTCACCAACTCAGAACTAGCATATGCTATTAGTAAATGTGTTAAAACCTCTGTAGGACCAGATCAAATTGACTACTCCTTCTTTAAAAACTTAACCGACACTGGTCCCACCAACTTAATAACAGCCTTCAATACCATGTGGTTTGAAGGCACTTTCCCTGAATCTTAACATAGTAGTACGCTAATCCCTATATTAAAACCTCGCAAACCTAAATCTTCTCCTGCTAGCTATCGCCCTATTTCTCTAACTAGTTGCGCATGTAAAGTATTCGAACGCATGGTTAATGGACGTATCAGGACATACATCGAATCAAATAATTTATTTTCCCCATACCAAAGCGGTTTCCGACCTGGTCGATCCACTGCGGACAATTTAATTGGTCTTGTTGACTCAGTCCAGCGCGGCTTTCGAGGAAGAGAGGTCACAGTCGCCCTCTTCCTTGATTTGAGAGCTGCGTTTGACAGAGTCAATAGGACCGCACTTTTAGTCAAGGTCCATAAGGCCGGAAGCCAAAGAAGACTCGCCAAATTTATAATAAACTTTTTAGAATATAGAACTTTTAATGTAAGGTGCGGCAACACATATTCTTCAAATCATAATCAGGACCACGGTGTCCCACGGGGATCGGTCCTCTCCCCAACCCTATTTTTAATAATGATTAATGACATTTTCAGTAATATTAACAAGATCGACAAAGGTCTCAAATTGTCAAACAATTTGAGACCAACACCACAAACTTACACATCGACACAAACATACCCACACTCTGCCGCCGACACAAATACATTCTACTTAGATTCTACGCCAGAGCAAGTTCACACCCCACACTCCCAACATTCCAAATATTAAATCACCCCGCACCCACAAGACGACAAACACTAATACAAAAACGACACCCACTTATCAGTCACAGAATCAGACAAACACTCACACTATTCAACATCCCACACATCAACACAATGCCAACACCACCACTCACACTTCACTGGCTCGACACAACACCAGACACACACCGCCTATTCACACACAACAAAAACACAGTCACGGCGGCACAGACACACACACTCTTCAACGAACACAAAGCACAACACAACACAACACTTACACATGCATATACACTGACGGCTCCCGGGACGACGGCCGAATCGGCGGAGCTTACAAAACGAACGCAAACAACAATAAATTCCGCCTCCCAGATATAAATAGCGTGTTTACAGCAGAACTATCAGCAATTTTATTATCATTAATATACATTAGAACGGAAAAACTTAAAGAAGTAGTAATATGCACAGATTCGTCCGCCTCGCTCTTAGCCATTTCCTCGATTAGTGATTTTAGAAACCCGATAGTCTTCAAAATTCGACAACTAATTCAGTATTTGCATAGCACAGTTAAATTCCTCTGGATCCCGGGACACTCCGGAATCCCGGGAAACGAGGAAGCCTCGTTTCGCAAAATTAAGTTTACAATCACCTCCAGAAAACCATATTCCAAGCCCTCTATCAGACGTTCTAAATTACATAAATCTACAATTTATCATACTGTGACAGCGCGAGTGGGACGCTGCGCCGCATTTTCACCTTCATCCGATCAAGCCAAAAGTCAAAAATTTCATATCTAGTCACCAGAATTGCAGAGAGAAGGAAGTAGTATTAGCACGCCTCCGCCTCGGTCATACAAAAATTACGCATTATTATATTCTCGACAATCTTCCGCCCCCAAATTGCCAACACTGTCCAGGTTATCCACGTTATACAATTAAGCATTTACTCATTACTTACCCTGTGCACAATGCCAAACGTCAGAAAATAATTAATTACACGCAACAAGATCGAATCACATTAAATATTCAAACGCTGTTAGGTGATAATTATCCTGAATTGATTGGTCTCTTTGATTTTCTCTACCAAACACAGTTAATAAAATATAACAGGGTTTTTTGGCCTAGCGCAATTTTGGCTCTCCGCGCAGGTTGTTTCCCCTTTGCGTTAGACGCTGGGTTTTTTATTATTCGGGACTTTTCTCCCAGCTATCTCGGGACTTTTCTCCCAGCTATCAATCATCACACAACCAGGTCTCGCCGGGGCGCCGGAGCCAGGGAGACTGGCAACAGTCTCCCGTTGTTGCAATGACGGCACCCCGGCTCCGTCAACACTGACACCGTCTCACAAATATATGTTCAAGTGTATGTGTGTTCGTGAGTGTATGTAATACAATATGTATATACGTGTGTCTCGTGTTTTACTTATTTTTTACTTTGAACGAAATACTTAACGTAAGGATAGACATTATATTTACTTTGAACAATTCACTTAACGTAAAATAGATACCCTACTCCCTAGCTTGCTCCGGGTTCACATAAACCGGATAACGTAAATATTTTCCTGGCAAATTGAATTGCCAGAAGTAGTTTCCCCCGGAAAATGGCTATAGGCCGGTCCGGGGGAAAAAAAGAAGGTAAAAACAGACCACGGGGACAGCTGGGCGGCCATCTTCTCCGCAAAAATGATAAAAACGAAATTGCTAAGTATCATTAATCCTTGCGTTCAAAAGTGAATATGACTGAAAACATGAATGGACTAATGGGGCACCACAATTGATTGTAGATGGCGCTGATGATCAACTGCTACCAAGCGGACCAGCGGCTGTGCGTCCACAGTGTAGGGCGCATTGTTTACGGAGGAGTTTTGAAGGGGTTAGAGTGGTACAGATGTGTTCAAACTTATACGAAATGTTGGTGTCTATTAGTGTATTCGAAACCTGAAAGCATGTCTCGCGGAGGTCAATCGTTTGACTTTGGGAGGTCAAAGAGTGCCCGCGAGGTCAAATATCGGGTACCGCATAACTTTTTCCCTAAAGTACTCATCGAAGTCGTTTCAACGGCTAAATATTCACACCAGCCTATAAACGGTGCACAACGAGTGATCTGACCGCCCCTGGTCACCGGGTGACCTCAGGGCACAACATAAGTTACAATTATGGCCTAAGGGAGAATGACGGGGTACCGCATAATCTTTCCCCCAAAATCACTTAGAGAACCCATTCTACTACCATCGCCTTCCCTTTATCCCGAAGAAGGTACACAACGCAAGACTTGACCTATCCAGGTCACCGTTTGGCCTCAGGTCGCCTGGAAAAGCGCTAATATCCATTTAACCCTATTTCCTGCGGGGGCAGATTCTGCCCCCCCCCCCCCCCCCCCGGTAGTATTGGACTTGCCGCTTCTAAACCGTTAGGCAAGATCCTGAAATTTTGTGACTTTTCCCAAAATTGAACGGCGCGTGTTTTGTCAAAATTTTGAAAAAAAATCGGTTTAGCAGAGGCGGTTCCAGGCTCCTGTTTTGGGGAGGGTGTTTCGAATGCGGTTTTGCGGCGCAAGCTTTCTTCGTGGTTTGCAGTGCAATAAATGCGTCAGAAACAATTTCAATACAATATGCATCATAGATACTGGGATTATACTTATTTGTGGGGCATAGGCGCACTCAGAATAAAAAATGGGAGGCGATACCCACCCTCAAATTAGGCCCAACTTCAAATTAGTAGGATGATAAAAGCGTTACGCGCATGTTGCCCCTATGTTTTTTTCCTGGATCCGCCTATGCGCAATATACCAAATTTAACCAAGTACAGCATATAATGCCCACATGTGATGTTCATGTCGTCCCAAACAATCACGAACATCACATTTTTTTAATCAGAAAATTCTTCTCATTTTACATTCCCTGAATACGCCTTTTTTATATATTAAAGACCAGTACATTTGAAGCTCCAAAACGTTTGAGGCATGCAAATCGGTCAAGCCACATGGCCGCAATGACTTTTCAAAAAACACCCAACATTTTCGAATTTGTTGCCCCTGACCCCCATTTTTGAATAAAACAAAAATTTCGGGGTTCAAAAAGAGAGATCTGGTTATGACGCATCGAATGGCGTTTTCACCATCGAAATCCACCGAGCGGTTCTCGAGATCTCTGGGGGGGGGGGGCAGAATCTACCCCCCCCCCCCCCCCGCAGGTTAACGTAATTCTGGGAATAGGGTGAACGAGCCGTCCAAATACTTATTCGTTGTTTACCGGCCGATTGTGTTCAAACTTACACAAAATGTTGGTGTGAGTGTCTATGAGTGTATTGGAACCCTGAAAGCATGTATTGCTGAGTGCAATCGTTTGACCTCAGGAGGTCAAAGAGTGCCTGCGATGTCAAATATTGGGTACCGCATAACTTTTTCCTAAAGTA